>NNCF01126328.1:993496-1013620 GCA_002313205.1 Laupala kohalensis | reverse complement strand
ATATATATATGATCATTCGCGCCTTGTCAAGTAACTAAACGACTACCCATAGTCTAGAAGTCTTCGATCACAATCAGGCCTACAAAATAAATTACCAAAACCACAATCATTACATTAAGAACTTAATGAGAGTTCATTATTACTTATGGAATAATAAAACTTATATCAAAAAAGATGACAAAATGTAATGATGTAATTACTTGTAATGAAGAAAAAATAATGTCTTTATTGAATATAATGGATGACAATCCTCGACTTAACAGTAAGTTTGTGACAAATATTTTTTGATAAATGTGGTATCCACTAAATTTCATGTCATTTCTTTGGTTTAAAATATATCCTCTCATACTTTACCAATGAACAGAATCAATAACTAGATCAATTACTTCCCTTCTGACACTTCAGTTCCACGTAGGAAAAGTAATAAATACAGAGAGACAGAGAAATCGATGTTTATATGGATTTGATGATTTATATCAACTTAATTAAAAACAAGTATATTGATCGCAAGCTAGATTCCGTGTGACCCAGTCGTAGCCACCTAACTACTCTTTGCAAGTAAGTTGTGCAAGTAATATTGGATGACCTTAGAACGTAGCCACAGAAAACAGTCTGCCATCTAGGTATAATGCGAGCTATCGCGAACGATATCGAGTCTTCTAGAACTATTCAATCATTATAGAACCTTCTTCAGCTCTGAGCGTCGTCATTAACGTGAGTATTCATTCTTTTGAATACTGTCTTCTTTCTCTAGAAATGCGACTTGAAAATTTCGCTTAGAGATACTTGGTAGAGGCTGATTGGAAAGAGACTATTAATAATCCCATGAGACAAGTCTACAAGATAAGAGAAACATACTAAATTGTTAGAAATAAAATTTTGACACGTGATATCAAAGCATGATATCTGCTGGAATTTTGAGATGAATTACGAAATAAAAACTTTCTGAAAATATATTTAAATTTTTTATTTGTATAACCAAATTTTCCGTAAATTTATAACTTTGATATTGGGCATAAACATATTCATATTTTTCTACAGATGTCTATTATTAATTAATAATTCTGTGGTTATAAATAAATTTCTATTTGGTACATTTATAACAAAATAAATACATTTATGAATAAATGTGGAGATTTTTATCAACTACACTATTAAAACAACATTTCACTTATCAAAGTACCTATTTCACGCGTAATCTGGGCAACATTTAGATTTTCGTAGATAGCCTGCAGCGAGTCTCAACTTGAACTTTCCGTAGAACGAGAGATGCATACCCAGCCGCGAGATGTCGAATCCTCCGTCGCATCTCTTCAAGAACCCTCCAGTGGAGGACGCCTCACTGACGCCGGCGGAAGACTGTGCCCGAGGGTTGTTTGCGACTTAAACACGGTGCACGGCGGTAATTCGCGAGCAAACGACCGGCGGCGTCGCGAAGTGGTGGCAGCGGTTGGGAAGCAGACGGAGTTATACTGGTGTGAATATGTAGGTAATAAAAGGTGACGAACAGGTACATAGAGATGGAGAAGGTAAGGATTATCATCACAGCACAAACTGAAGTACTGTAAATTCAGTATTGCATTGGGAAAAGCTAGATGCATATAAAATTCATATTATTTCTTTAGAACACGTCAGACAGGAAACTAAGATATGTATAAAAACTATTTTATGTATTATACTAACACAATATTTTACCTATAAAAACATCTATTGGTGTTTTTGAGCATTTCAACTCGAAGTTACTTGAAAACAGAATAATATTCTTAAAGAAGGCTACGGAACCTTATGAATTATCTTAAAGAAAGATTGATTGTAGTATTGATGGATGGCTTGACGTAGTAGAACGTACAGGGAGACAAAATTCAGTGAAATATATGGTTTATCTTTCGACAAATAAATGTTTCAAATAAAGTTGCACTTCCCATCACAAAAATATTCCGATATATCCCTCATTAACTCAAAATTTATTCAGCTCTGAAATCCGAATATGGAAAACATTTTACTGTAAAAAAACAGTGTACCATATTTTATTGAAATAAGTACTTATAATTTTGCAATGTCACGAAATATGGTGTCTTAAAACATTTTCAAAGAAATAATTTAATTTTAGTTTCATCCTAGTGGCAAACCTTGCTTCAGAGTTTATTCGTTAATATACATTTATACGTTACAGAATGTATTAATTAATATTGTGTAACATTTTCTCATGGCAGCATTTTGTAACCTTAAAAATATAGATGACGTGTTAAGAACCTTAAAATTTATACTAATTGGGATATTTTATTTTTCTCATTAGATATTAAAACTTAGTAAGTTTTAAACTCATTATATTAAAATCATTCTCGATATGACAATGATCGTTTGATATGTTTTCATTTTAATGAATACCAAGAAGTGCATATTCGTACTCCCTCTTTCGGACCTGTTCAGATACATTTAAAAATACAGTAATTTTCTATTAATTCCTGACTGACTACTGATCGATATGTTTTGTAAATGCAGGTTTCTTAGTTTATAATATTTGTTTTAAGTTATTGATTAAGCCACGAGTTTTAATGACAAAATTGAATAAAACTTCGTAAGTCTGGCTAAAAACATGTCATGTAGAACTTTTCCGTCCATAAGAAATGTAGAATTTAAGTGATACTTGCAGAAAGTCTCAAATATATTTATAAATTATTATAACAATTGGAATCGTATAATCAGTTTGTACATTTTCATTCTTGTGCGTATTTTGCAGCGCTTTTATGGACGTTTCTGCCATATTTCAATGTATATGTCAACACCATCACCATTTCAACGATTCACAATATGCTAAATTTCCAGGAGATAAAAAAATAGACCTGAAAATGGAACCTTAGACTTAAAAAGCAGAGAGCGAGCGAGAGAGAGCTAAAGAGTTATAGTTCGCAGATTAGCACATGCATGAATTGAGATTAGATGCTTTTACGAGAAATTGGAGTATTTCATCTTAATAACATTGTGATTAAGCAAGGATTTGTAAAGTCTAATTCGAAAGTAATACATTTCATTGGTTAAACTGTAAAATTATATGACCTAGTCCTCCTTGCTCAGAGCACAGACTTTGTTTTGAAACTTGATGTATTGTATTTAATATAATATATACTTGATAATCCACACTAGTATATAAATACGTAAGGAGAAAGCGTGTCTGTCTGTTTGTTACTTAATCACGAATAAACCACTGAAACAATCGTGATGAAATTTCGCAAGGAAATGGTTAAGATGTCCAGAATGAACAAAGACTAACTTTTATTTTTAAGATGTGTGATAAGAAAGATAGAAATGTTTTTTCACTAAATATTCATGAAGTCTGAAAAAAAGAGTTATATTTGCTTACGCTGTCTAAATGGTTAGAGATAGGTTACGACTATGCATGACAATATTACTTGTCCCATAGAGTTCTACAAAAAAGTCCCCGACAGCAAATGTCTATCTACAAAAATAACCTAAATAATCGATAAAACGTTTTTAAAAATCAAAGAGTTAATCTAATACTTCAAATTAAGATGGAAAAAATGAGTAATCATCTAATTTAATGAATTATTTGTTTATTACATTTAACAAAGATAAAAAATCCCTAAAAATCGTAAAATTTCGTTGAATAGTTTAGATTTTACAAGAATTTTAATGAATGGTGCTGCCGCGACATGCCTTACAAGCCGCGACATTTCTTCGATTGGCGCGGCCCCCGCGAAATAGTGTAGTATATATGTCAAGTTTTGTATTATAATAAATTTGAAAAATTAGGATGCTGCACATGTTTTTAAAACCATTAAGTAAAACTATTTTGATCTTACAATATAGTTTTTATTTTTTCCTTAACATATGATTAATCTGAGAAAAAATCAGCCAGTATTTTTATATAATGTACATTGAGTCTCAAGAGTTAAATGAAGTATTCTGACTCTTGGACTCGTATATATTTTCTAAGAAGATTACGCAGAAATGTTAATATTTTTTTAAAATAAGTGCACAATATGATGATAATAATAGTTCTATTTATATTTTTTCTTACCATGAAACATAATTTCTGCATGAAGGACGTAATAATTGATTAACTTGGTTAAATATACCTGCAAAATTCATAATAAATTTAGATTTATGCATATTAGTAAGCTTTATCCTTCTCAAACACTAAGGATATGATAGCTAAATTCAAACCAGTGAGTTACCAAATAGAAGAGGTTATAAAGCAGGTTACGCAGCTTCGCCTGCGGTTGTCATTTTAAAATGGACTTCCTGCTATGATTCGTCGGCAATCATCAACCGAATACCAGTGTAGTCCTAATATTACATATGGAAGAGACCTGCTTTCACACGAATGAATTGTAAATCCCTGGCATATTAAGTGGTAGGCAGAGAAAATGAGAAAGTCAGATGAGGAAACTTCTGGAAGAAGAAAAGAAAAAAGCAACGTAGAAGTGTAGAATGAGGAGATAAATGAAAAGCAATGAGGTGCATGTGCTGAAACTACAAAAAGATTCTGAATGTAATATATTAAATATTTCAACGTATATGGACTTTTCTTCGCCGAATTACTATATTTCACTACAGTCTTTGAAGTCTCAGACTGAGAATATCACGATGAAATTAAAGAAAAAGTTCATTTTGAAAGGGTCATGTTAGTTCTAACAAAAGGTTCATTCTGATATGGGATCTATATCACTTAAATAAATATGTATCTTCGGTTTTGTTGAAAAATGAAATTGCAACACTTACAAATTTTATGCTGAAACTTCACTTAAATGTAGTGGTGTGCACAGTTTCCTCATGCTTTTAATGGTGTTCTGCGTATTCTTATTTGTATATTGTAGCTATATTATGTTTAATTAGATAAATTATACTTGGTAATTGTGGTGCTTTAGCAACATTATCAAAGCATGACTTTTAATTTATCATAGATAAATTATCTATTGTAGTTCGTTGTGCTGTCTTTGTGTCGAAAAGTATTGAAAACTAATTCAGGCAATACCGGTGATTTAATTAAAATACCAGAAACTATGTTTCGATGCTTTCATGAATTTCTATCACCAAAGGAGAAAAACAAATTAAAACGTAGGATGCGCAACCATTGCACATTTTTTCTCTTATATGTTTCTCAGTATGCACTAAAGAACATGAATAATAATTTCTATAAAGAGATGGTTCTTTATGCCAAAAATATGACGACGTGTTCTTCATGTTACTCTAGTCGAACGTTGAGATCCTTCAACTGACAGACATATAAACCGTCTCCAATATGCAAATTCCGTCACTTGGTTTCATTTATTTCTTTTACGTCTTTTGGCGAAGGTCAGTCTATAAGAACTACTCTTCCACCTGACCGTGACATGGCTGAGGGAATTGGGAAGGAGAGATTTTGGGTAGTCTGGGTGTAAATAGTCTCTAGCATGAAGTTTTTAATTTTAAAGTAAATCATAAGTACATTTAATATCGATATGAATATGTTCCACTGTAAACGATACATTTTGGAGAAACACACAAGACCAACTAAACGATGAGGACTACACGACTAAAATATAATTGGAGACACTAATTTCGAAATTAAAAAAAAAATAAGTGCGCAGGAGTCGACAACACACGACATAAAATGGTAAAGTTAACGTATGACACATTCTGTTGAATATTTACATGTGTATTAAATTATAATATTTTCCGAAAGTATGAAAAGTAGGGAAGGTGAGCGTATTCCTTAAGGGAGAGGATAAGGATAAACGGGAGAAGTCCTCGTATAGACCAATAACGTTATTGCCAACATTAGAGAAATATTTGATATGTGGGGGAATGAATATGGATTTAGAAAAGGAAGGAGTACTGAAGATGCACTGCGAATGATGACGAATTTAGTGAATGGCATGAGAACGAAATATACATAAAGTTTGTATATTGATATTGTGAGATTTGAATAATTTAACAATTAAATTTTTTTAAATCAGCATTGTTCGGTCGTTCAAATACGGAGAACGAGCGACGGAACGGGGGAGGGGAGCTTCCTAACTCCACGAAATTTAAAAATCCGTCGTTGAGTTGTACGACGAAGCGACGTCCACATCTGGCGAGAATGCAAACTGAGATCTGTTGGAGAAAGAGTTTATTGCAGTAAAGAAATGGTAGGCGAGCGAGGATGTGGGACGACCATCCGCCGTGGTTGTATAACTAAGGGTGCTTAAAAGGGACAGTCGGCCGAAGGTACAAGTTGTTACTTGTTGTAAAAAAACGTTGCATAAAAGCGGTTAAAAACAGTTTGAAAAATACCCAAAATTCCCAATCAGAACCGTGGCACGGTAGGGGGAACATCTGCGTGATTGGAAGCCTTCCGTCACGTGGATTTCGAAATTTGAAGATTTTGGAAGTGGGGAGAAACATGTAGGAAGGGAGAAAACCCATTTAAGAAATGGAAATTGTTCCTTCAGCCCATTAGTCTTCAAGAAATTTTCGCGAGCCATTATCTCGTGCGCAAGTTAGTTTTCTTCTAGAAATTTTTGCGAGATCACGACTTTAAAGATTTTTCGAGACACATGAGATTTTTTTTTCTACATCGAAACTTGTCGATTTTTTGGGAGCACCGAACATGACATATAAATTGTTCGTGATGGGAGCCACTACTCTGTTTTTATTTTCGAAGACTTCCGAGTAATTCGTAACATCGAATGAGTCCGCTATCGTCCGGAGCGAAGCCTATAGTTTTGGCGAATATTGTCGGCGACGACGCCTGAGGGCACCCAGGCCGCGTAGCTGAGGGGAGGAATCACCACTGGTTAAGCCGTAGTTAGCGATGTCGTCAACCCGGAAGCGCTCTGAGATCGAAGCCAGGCCAGCTGTCTGAGGCCAGCGCACCCTCCACTCATCAATGCAGCACTTGATTAATCATCTGACGAGGTATTTGTACGATTGGGGATGTTATACAACCCATATCGTCATGCGCTGTTTCGAGACAACAATTGCGGAAAGTATTGCAAAGAAGGGCCCAGAATTTTGGACTTGAGGACTCGTGAAGAGGGGCCAATTATTAAGAAAGGAACTCTGCTTAATTATGTCCATTAAATTTGTAGTTAATGTACCATCCTTTTTCGAGAAGAGAGAATATTTGTAAAACCAGTGTTTATTGTATTTGTTAGAAGAATAGAGAAATTATTGTAATGTGTGGTCTAGGAGTGAAATTTGTGGAAAATTCATGTTTTTTTGTAGAGAAGCCGAATCCGGCGGTAATATCTGTGTGTTTTTTTATTAGCGTTGATAGGAAATCACGTGTGTCGTTTGGGGGAATGCATGAGGGTTTTTTATTGTAAAGTGATTTATGTTAATTAAAGTTAGTGAATTAATTTGTCTTAATGCGTTTTCCTGTGTGTGGAACTCCAGTATGGTTTTTCCCTGTCATAAATAATACGAACCCAATTTACTAGTGGCACCCTGAGAAAGAGCTAGTCGAAGCAAAGCATTATAATTGCTTTATAATTATTATAAATATTTAAATATTAATTCTGCCACAATATACATGGAGCATTCAACAATGCATCATGGAGCTTAATATTGGTAAGTTTGGAGAAGCGACGAGTGCCGCTTTACTCAATAAATATCGTTCGCTCATTCTCCCAAGACAGAGCAGTGTTTCTTGAAATAGGTCACAGGAATGTCTTCCAAAATGCACGTAGGGCTGTCCTCAAGGATCGGCAACGGGGTCACTTTTCTGGAATGTGTTAATTGAGGATATGCTCAATGAAATGACATAACAGAGAATAGAGATTATAGCGTACACCGATGATATATGTGTGGTATTATGCGAGAAATCGAATAAAAGGGTAATGCTGTGCTACAGCAATGTGTAGAAAAATGAAGAAAGTTAAGATTGGAAATATCCGCAAAAAAAACAACAGTGCAATGGTTTGGTACAAATAGTAAAAGGAGACGCAATCCTTCATTAAAATTGTCAGGTGTACCAATAAAAATAAAGCGAAGCGCTCGATATTTGGGATTAATATTAGATGATGGACTACACTATAATGGTCACATTGCGTATGTAACACATAAGGCCTAGCAAATAAGAGCCAACCTACTCAGAATAGGATTAACAAAACACAATATTGGACACAAAGAATTGTTAACACTGTACAATGGAGCGACACGGCCTATCGTGAGTTATGGAGCAAGTGTATGGGGCCACATACTATCAAATGTGCGTGTGGAAAGGAAACTTAAATATGTGCAACGATAATGCGTTCTTAAATTAAGCAGATGTTACTCGACAGTTTAGACAGAGGAATTACATGTACTTATGGGAATAATGCCACTCGACCTATACGTAACAAAGTTAAAATTTTGGACGATGTAACGAACGGAGGGAGAGATCTATATAAATGGCGAAAGACTTCCCAAGAAAGACAAGAAATCAAAATAAAGAAATTGACTGATGAACGTGTAAAATAATAGCAAGTACGATNTATATATATATATATATATATATATATATATATATATATATATATATATATATATATATATATATATATAAGAAGTATTATAATAAACTATAGCGCACCCGACGAGGTTGGGTTCTTAAAGAAACGCACTTGAAGCACAAAAGAGGCGGTTGACGGGGTCGAGGGAGCGACTGGTTCGAGGATTCGTCTGAATACAGCCATAAAAGTATCCAACAAGAAGGACATGTTCTAAGCAGTAGTTCGCGTTGAGCAAAAGATAAAGAAGAGAAAATACAATAGGAGCGCAAAATTAACCAGATACAGTCTTGACATTAACTTGACAAAGAAAAGAGTAAGGACGATTTGGAAATTCGGGAGGACGGTTCTGGGTTATTTCGAGACAAAAACCAGAACCATAAAAAGGGAAACGGAGAAGACAGGGGAATCCATTAGGGGCAATGTGAGTTGACATAGAGCATGAAAGTGGGCTAATGGTTTTGGCCATCGAAGGTAATGTACAATAGAAATGATTGACGGGACGCAGAACTAACCAGAGGACAAGTGACAAGTGAACGCGCAGAATAGAGACCAGGGTTCCTTTTAGAATGTAAAGTAGTGTCAAATGGTGGAACAAGAACGTCGAAGATGATTAGAACAATGTAAGACAAGGGCAGCTGTCCTAAGATAAACAGATCTCGAAAAGGGGCGTGAGTCACGTGATCGTGAAGACATTGGAAAAATACTTAGTGATGTGGAAAAAATGGGATCTTGCCATTCGTTCACCATTATATACACTTGACGATTGGTATATCGCTCCTATCCCACCATTCTAACCATGTTTATTATCTTTCACTTCTATAATCCCACAGTTTCATTATCATTAACACTGCCCTTTTTATGTCTTCCTTCACATATATTAATATACCTCCTATATACCTATTTTCCACGTCATATCTACCTACACTGTAGTCACTTAAATTCACTTCACTAACTTCAATTTCTGTTGTTACTCTTGTCTTTGATAGTAACAGCACAGCTGGAATAATTTTTCCAATGACCATATTATCTATATCATCTTTATGCACTATATGTCTCTGCGTATTTGTATGCATAATAACACCGTTAGTCTTCTGTTGTTGCTATACTTTTACCTTCTTATCCTCCCATCCTGCTCTTTTCGTCTCCTTATTTAGGAATCTCTTGTATGTCGGACATTCTATGTTGATGGCTTCGTGTTCGTCATTTACATTCAAATTAAATATTTCGTTTCTTAGCTTACAAGTAATACATTGTTTTTTATCTTCTTTACAGTGTGCCGTTTCATGGTTTCCTGTGCATTTCTAGTTCTTACAATTTCATGCCATATGAAATAATTCCTGACATTTAAAACATGTTTAAAAAAACAAACACTGATGTAATTGTAAACTTTACATTTACGGCAACCAACATTAATTTTCTCTCTTTTCAGCATTATCTCTTGAGTAAGCTTATCGACTTCTATAATAATAGATCTTTTATTCTTTGTTGATTTCGTCATGTTTTTAGCATCTTTTCCTCTTGTCTTTTACAATTCGAATGCGACAATCTTTATTTACTTGTTTAATTCTATTTTGTTTTTTTATTGTAGATACCAGTTCCGCATTACTTGCTTTTATTTCTTCTTCATCAATATCTATTATCTTCAATTTTGGTGTAATCTGCTTAGGTTCCATTACTTGGGAATCATCCCCAAGTTTTTTTTGCACTTTATCTTTTAGTTTTTTTATCTCTTCTCGCGTTTCACATCCCAGGATAACGGCACCATTACCTCAATTTCTTTACTTTTGTGATCCCCACATGCATATTTATATCAACTTTTTCTTTCACGAGTATTTTAGTTTTTTCACTTTCTTGAACCTCTTTTGGTTTCACAACAAATATGTTTTTATAAACGTAGGCTTCCGCGGCCGGTGTCAATATAGCTTGTTTGTCCGGAACAAACCGCGTCTAAGTAGATGTAACTTCCAACGTTTCGGCCATCGTGCTGTGGCCTTCTTCAGGGTAATGTCAGAGTCGTACAGACCTAAGTCGCTGTCGTGCTCTGGGAAGAATTAAATTAAAGAGTTCATAATGCAAATGATGAATGATTTTAAAAATGAAGTAAAAACTTTGAGAGCACACATGAATGAATTTAGTGCGTCAGTGGAATTTCTGTCAGGTCAGGTCGGTGCTTCGAACACCCTGATGAAGGAGGTATGTACAAAATGAACTTATTAGCTTGCAGAAAGAAAACTCCGAACTTAATAAGTAATGTGTTGAACTGTCCGGGGAACTCACTGATGTTAAAGGAAGGTTGAGGAACCTCGAACAATACACACACACACACACACACAAAATATTGAAATCAGTGGAATCCCTGCTACTCCGAATGAAGATGTTAACGTAATTGTGAGAGACTTAGGGTCTGCAATAGGTATTGAAGTAGACGAGGAGCAAGTAATAACAGTGCATAGGATCCCCTCCTTCAAAAATGATCGACTTCCGGGCGCCAATAGTGCAGTTTCAAAAGAAAATGCAGAAGGACAATTGGATCAGTAAGTTCAAAGAAGCAAAGAACGCTGATCAGGTGAACTCTCACTACCCTAAACAAAAATTTATATAAATGATCACTTGAGTTCTCAAATTAAAGTATTTTTGGACAAATTAAAATCTAAATGCAAAGAAGTGCGATGTGCGTATGTTTGGTCGCGTGATGGAAAATTATTTGTAAGAAAAGGGCGAGAAGTATGAAAATAGCAACTTTAACGATATAGATAAACTAAAGAAAGATGTACCGAGTGTTCTCTCAAATACAAAGGTATTATACTTTAAGTTGTAATAATAATGGATCTATGTGACTTAAACAATTGACTTAAACAATTTTCTTAAATAATGGATTCAGATATAATTGATATGAACACTTTTTTCCTGCCACCCAAAAATTCTAAATGCTTTAATGTATTGTATACGAATATAAGAAGTTTGAGAGTTAATTTTGATAACTTTATAGCTGAAGTAGGAGAAATTATGAATAAGATTCACTTTATTGTGTACTAAGTGAGATTTGGATAGGTAGTGACGAAGTAAACCTCTATAAGGTTCCAAACTATCAACGTTTTGTTTGTTGTAATGATAAATATAGAGCTGGAGGTATAATTTATTTTGTAGAGAAGGATATAATGATAAATGAAATTACCATAAAAATGAAAACAGCAGATAGTATTCTTTTAGAGGCTAAGATAGGGGATATGTATTTTTTTGTATATATAGGCTACATGAATTTTCTGAAAATGATTATGTTCAAGAGCAAAAAAATGTTTTACCAGAAATCAATTGTAACGCCATTTATATTGGAGATATTAATACAAATATCTTCCAAAATACAATACATACCCAACAATACATTAGCTTATTGAATAACTATGATTATTTTTCACTCATTTATGCTTCAACAAGAAGTGCATCTAGCTGCATCGACCATAATATCATTAAGAACGGCAAGCTAAATTCATTCAAATTCAGTCTTTGACATTGACCTCACTAATCACTGTTTTCTAGGTTTAAGGTATGAATGTGATACAAGAACTGGTGCAATTATTAAGAGATCCAATGAGATACGCGATAAATATTTTATAAATATATAAATGGTCAAAATAAAGCTGAAGGAAGAAAGATGGGAAATATGTTATGCAAGTACTAACATCAATAAATGCTACGAGGCATTTCATAATACCTTATCAGATACAATATTTTTTTGTAGAAAAAGAGTTATTCAGTCAAAAATTCAAAAAGCTAGAGAAATTAGTCCCTGGATAACAACTGTAATTATTAAAAACATAATAGGAATAAAAGATTCATAATATGTATAGGAAGAGGTCACACGACATAAAATATAAAAATTATTATGAACAGTTTTCCAATAAATTAAAGATAGAAATTGACCAATTGAAAAATCAATATTATGCTGATAAATTTAAGAACTACAGGGGAGATTCAACACAACAAAGGAAGCTTATAAATAATATAATCCGTTCAAATAGTAAAAGAAGTGTAGAGAAAATTGAATTGAATGATGGATCGGTAATAGAAGAACCTAACAATGTAGCGCGAAAGATAAACGAATATTTCATTAATATGCAGACAGATGAAGAGATACCGCTACAATGCCAGTCTCAAGTACACGCACGAAAGGATAACAGCTATCAACCGGAAAGCTCAACATTAGCTTGCGTGAACTCATTTTTCATTGTGCCTGCTACAGAACTTGAAATATTGGATACCATTAAACAATTGAAAAATAAGAAATCTTATGGTTTTGACTCTTTTACTGTTGCATTGATTAAGGATATTTCCGTGCCTATAACTCCTATATTGACACATATATTAATTTAAGATTTAGCTCTGGCATCTTTCCAGACAAATTAAAATTAAGTGCAATACTACCAATCTGTAAAAAAGGGAACTCCATAAAGTTAGATAACCTTAGACGTGTCAGTTTACTATCGTTTTTTCAAAACTGCTTGAAAAAATAATGAAAATATGACTTCTTAAATATCTTACGAAAATTAACTTCCTTAGTGAATATCAATATGGTTTTCGGAAAAACAAATTGGCTGAAGACGCTATAACAATCGTGACAGAATATATTCATTATTGCTTTAACGAAAACCAGAAATCTACTGGATTATTTATTGACTTCAAGAAATCATCTGATTTGGTTAACCATGTAATATTAATTTTAAAAAATAGAGAAGACAGGAATAAGGGGAGTTGATTTTAGAGTTTTCTACATAACAGAGTACAGCAGGTATGTATTAAAGGCTATGTAAGTACTCCCTTTAAAGTAAAATCAAGAGTTCGTCAAGGATCTGTTTTATCAGCCACCGTATTTTATTTTATCAATGATGTGCTAGAAAAAAAATTGGGGTAGAATAAATGCTTTTGCATACGATATTGCATCCTCTTACTCATCCACAGATGTATTAATATTATATGAACATATAAATGATGACTTAAATACTTAAAAACCCGGTGTACTCAGAATGTTATGCAAGTGAATGTTAAGAAAAAATAATATATCAACTTTGGCTATAGAGAATGTAACTTTCCAGGACCTATAAGATATCATTTAGAAACTTGTATCACAAATGTATGTAATCGTCAATGTATAGAAAAAGTTAATAGTTGGTGTAAAGAAAAAGTTAAACCATGGTGTAACTATGGATAACAAATTATCAATAGAAAACCACATCGGAGATTTACATAGTAAATTAGGATCGTCAATTAGGATTTTTTAATATCTACGCAACATTAGTGACACTGACCTGATGCGTAAATTGTATTTTGCATTAATTCATTCTAGATTAATGTATGCTAAACTGTTGGGGAAGTACGAATAAAAATCTAATTTAGAAGTTAAAAACAACACAAGATCACTTCCTTCGTATTATGTTATACAAAAATAAACGAGTGAGTGCCTTCCCATTGTGCGTAGAATTAAATATATGCCCGTTGAATATTGTTCGTATTTAAAACTTTAAGAATTTTTTAATAAAAGAAGCAGAAAAGTAGGAACAAGCAATTTATTAAACAAAACGCGAAATACGGAGAATACAGTTTTCAGAACACCTAAAGTAAGAAAGAAATTGTTTAGACAATCCCTTCAGTACATAGGACCTAAGTTGTTTAATCATTTGCCTTATGAAATTAAATCCTGCTATAAACTGAAACAATAAAATGCTTAAGTATTGGTTATTTAGGACATCTGATATAAGCTACTTAAGCAAGGAAATAAGTTAAATATATTATATAATTACAAATAATCATTTAAAATAAATTTTTTTATCATGTACACTAATTATAAATTAATTTAACTTGACTTGTAATCTCATTATTGCATTAGCGAATGTAAACACGTTTTATCTATATTTTATATATACATATAAGATGTCTAGAAGTAAGATTTTGTTTTGTTTGTTTTTCTCAGACTAAAAATTATTCTTAGTTATTCCTAAATAAATTAATTAATTTAACTGTGTCTTCTAGTTATTCTTTATCGGTGTATTATTAAAGAAATTATGGTTTTGATAATTAACCTAATAGATTGAAGTACATATCCATGCAGAAGCTACAGATAGCAACATGTTCACTGTAAAGAAATTTACTGGTGAAACGAACTCATTATTTTTTTTGTCATACAATTATACTTCATTCGTGTAAATGACCTACTACTGTATATTGGTCAGTATTCCTAAAAGTGTAAACTGTATCTTCTTTTGTAAATGTGATGCTGGAAATTATATATATATATATATATAAGGAATACATAAACAAGAATAAAGAGGAAAGGTGTAGAAATTGCGTGAGAAAAGGGTAAGTTAATAACCTTTCAGTATGTAGTCGGGATTGTGATGAACATAAGAAGGCAAGAGAAGTAACACGGCTAAACACATTCGGACAAATATTTTCGGAGTTTGCAGGTAGTGAGAGCGATGGAAATAAGACAGGGAAAACATGAATAACAGTTTGCGTCCCTAAAAAAGGAGAAGAATCGTTGTAGACGGTTATATCGAAGAAGGAAAAGGAAAGATGACATAAAGTAGTAAAATGGGGAAATATATAGCAAACATCAAAACATATGCAAGTGTAAAATATTGGAAACAAAGAGGAAATGTTGGAACGATTTTGTAGAAGAGGCAATACTGCAAAATATATAGGGAATAACCTGTATAATACGGCGGGGAAAATTAAAATTAAAAGGGTTGTGCGAATGATCAAATGCCTTTACAAATGGATAGATGGAAAACTGCATTTAATGGAACACATCGTAGCGTTAAGAGATAAAATTAAGAGCACATATTACTCACTATATAAGACAGGAATCCATGAATAAAATTTAGACAGAATTTGGCTTAGGAAAAAATATTTCAGGACAATATTACCAATTACGACTATGACGTAATATTTCTTAAGTATGGTGACACCGGGTACATAATAGACACGTGGAAAAGATTACTGAGTAGTATGCAAAGAACGTGTCTCTCAGGATGGAGTGCGTGCTACAGATAGTACCAACTCCAGCGATAGAGATACTACAAGGAATAATAACACTATATTTACAAGATGAGAAAATTAAATTTAATGCTTTGGTACGGAAGAAAGGGGAAGTGCAAATAGATGATGAAGTTATCTGAAAGTTGGAAAAAGGATATAAAACAAAAATAACAAAGAACTTAACGAAAAGCTGGCAAATTCGATGGGAAAAGGGAACAAGAGGAATAGAAACAGAAATTCAGAAAAGATGCAACCTCATAGAAATAGAAAATGGGTTTGACCATCCAGAAAAGAAAGAGATATGATACATGAACGCGTACAAAATAGGATCATAAAATGTGCAACAGATGATATGGGAATGCCGAAATTATGGACCAGATAGAGTACTTGAAAATTGAAGTCCTTTACGCTGGTTTGTGTATCACCTTAATAGAGGAGGAGGAGAAATACTACATATACAAGAATGATATATTTTACGAGGAATTTAGAAAAGTTCTTCAAACTTTAAATAAACATGTGCAAAAAAGATTTTATATTGAATTTAAAAGCAAATAATTTAAATTTAAAGAAAACAACGATACTAAAAGAAATTCACGAGTTCGTAATTATACCCCAAGTATTAAAACTTTATTTTAATAAAAATATTGAGTAGGAAACGGGTCTAATATATATCCAAACTATATTTTCAATAAATATTTATTCATATAGCATCTAGATTTACAACATTATACATTTGGAGAACAATATTTACTAAAGAAAAAGGTATATGCTCTATTAATTATGCAATTTTATTATAAACAATAAAAAACTATATTTTTTGTTAAACAGTCTATTGAAATTTAATCGTGCATGGTCAATGTTGTGATGCTAGTTTAGAATCATCTTCAGGGTCCTTGTATTCTTATTTTGTATTTTTTCTTATTACACTACATTATTGTAGATAAATTTATTTTTTCTACAAAGATTAAAAAGGAAAAAAGAAAACCCTAGATGTTGTGAAGGTTTAGCCTTTCAGGGTCATAATGCATTTTACACTAACATAAAACTAAAATGTATTCCTCTCCGCGAGTTTCATTAGAAATCTCTTCGTTGTTCCTGCTCTATCATTTGACAATCAAATATAAAAGTTTCTTCTATTTGTTAAACGAAATTACGTGTCATTCGCGCCTTCGTCGTTTGTCCAAGAGGAAAATTTCAGCGATCTAAATTTCTAATTTTACAGCCAGTAAAAAGTAGAACGCCATTAAAATATTATGCATAAGTAACATAAATATTACAATGAAAAAACATATTTCGTATAATATCCCATATTTGTTGAACACTTTCTGAAAATATGAAATTCTCTGTTGAATTGACGGCAAAATGTTACGTTAATTGGAGAAGATTTCTAGATTTAAAATAACAAGTCCTTAGAATATGACACTGAATCAGGAATACGGGGAACTACAAGTTACAATAACTTAACATATAAAACTAAATACGACCTTGTTAACTGCCTCGCTCGATTTAAATTTACTGTAAATATTATACTGAATGTCTGACTAATACGTTTATCTTCACAAATGTAACATCCATGTTGCTTCGTAAAAAGTTATATACCCGCAAAGAATGTTTCTAAATGACAATGTTCGTTCCCTGCTCTGGAAATCAATAAATAATACTGAATATCGATACTAACATTATAAATGAGGAGTGAGTTAAGTATGTAGAATATATAAAATATTTCAATTGTAAAAAAAATCGTCAACGAGGTTTTCTTATTATTGATCTCTGATTATTTTTTTAGGTTGCACGATTACTACCAAATTGTTATATCGTGGATAAATATGTCACTAGAAGATGTAATTTATTTGTTCCTTAAGTAGTTTTATATTATTTATAACTCGAGAATTAAACTTTTGTGTTATTAGTTCATATTTGAGACAAACGTTTTCTATATTTATTTAATTCCTTTTCTCATATATGAAAAACTTAAGAGAATCGCAAATTATGTGAAATTACTTTCGACAATACACATCATTTGTAGGCAATGAGATTTGATTTCTTTACTTCACTGTATAAATATAAGAAATTATAGGAATATTTATAAGTAATTTGTGATTCGAATTATACCAATTCCGTACGATATCTTGCAATTATATGAAAATTCAGTTAAAAACTATATTTTATCACAGTATTACGCAAACGTTTTTTACAGAAACTCTAATATCTTTTACATTGCCTATGAAGACCTTGCGAGACAACGAATCTCGAGATGTCGTTTAAATATAGAGAATATAAAGAAGTTTATTGAAGTCAAGAATATACAGAATATTTTTGTTATAGAAGTCCAAAATGTGTATAATAAAAAAATACAAACTATTTCTTTAATAGCGGTGTAATGAAACATTTTATCTCGTTACGATTTACCCGCTGCACGATGTCTGCCAAATATGAGCGCCGTTTCAAATAGACCTACGATTGGTCGAACGAAACTTCCCACGTCGAAGGGGAAGCAGGAGGAGAGAGGCGTTGCAAACCTAACAGATCCAAAACTGGTCAGAGCGTGGGACTTAGAAAAATAAATGGGCTCTTTTATGTTATCAGTAGTGTACAATACATGCGTCAAATGTGGACCGAAGGTGTAGTGAGAGAATTAGGGAAGGTTATGATCTATACAGAAATTAAATATCATATATAAAAAAGGTATATAACCAGCACTTAGGAAATAAATTATGCGATGGAAAGCTTGACGGTTGAATACTACCCTTCTCTCTCTAGATAGAGATAACATACTATTGATGGTAAAGAGGAGTTGTCTCAAAGAAATGACACAGGGACAAAACGGAAATCATGAAAGGGGGACTGCGAACAAGACAAGACGGAGAATGAGAAGAAAAGAATAGACACAAGGAAACTATTGTGGAATGTCGGAAGACGCAGGCACGACACGAAATAAATTAATGTAATAAATAAATATGTAAATATATGTATGTTTATACATATATACGTAGTAAATTATATATATATATATAAATGTTATGTAACTTTCGATAGTTATGGAAAGTGAAATTTTTTAAACTACGTCATGAATAAATACAGTTGTGTATATAAATATATCGTGTAAGTTCAGATTTTGCTTCAAAAACTTACAAAAACGAACCTCTGAATGTAATTATAACCATTAAGGCATAAGTAACATATATTGAAGCATATCACATTATCATCGTAGCTGGTCATCTATGTTCAGATTAAAATGATAAAGGTAGAAACGGTACGTAAGATTGGATAATAAATATATTTAATGAAGAATTTACGTTATAAATAGTTATTTACTTATAAGTACCTCTATATTTGTTGCGGAGGGAAGACAGCTTGAAAGATTACTATTGGTCAGACCAGAAGGTTCGGAGTATATTACTTGTATTTTAGAAAGGAGTCAAAAATATTGAATTGGAATGATTTCAAAAATATTCCACATCCTCAAATGATTACAAAAGTATATATTACACAGTGTTTTTATTTATATGAAAAACGCATTTGGAAGTTATTTATTCACCATTTAAAAATTATTACTAAGTATTCCATGAGTCTGAAATTTTAATGTATACACTGTAGTTATAGATTCTTTACACAATATCACAAAACGTACCGAGCTCCTCTGCAGACTCACTTTCACTGTAGTTTCCTACGATGGGATTCATGTTCTCCGTCTTGGATTCCATCGTAGACGCGGAACCGAGAGCGGAAGCTGGAGATCTAGAACGCTGAGCGACGTGCTCCGATAATTACCCGAAGAGGAAGCTACATTCTCCACCACGAATGCGTATTCGATTCCTCACAAATCTCAGATCTCCATTCCTCGCTCTCTCCACCAATCTCAGTGCTCCCTCTTTCACCATCAACAGTCTTCCAGCACCAATACTTTTTCTCGCTAGAGTCCATCTCATCATGATCCTTCGAACCAGTGCTTTACAACTGACAGTTCTCGAGTCACACAAGGTCCTTATAACTTTTATAACCAGCGAGATATTGTACATTTTAAAAAAGGTAATCGAACGTTGGAGGGCGCAAATTATAAATATTATACTACTTGTAGAAAAGAATAAAAATGTTTTAGATCTAGTGTATCCTTAATACAGTTTTTGATTGAACTGGAGATTCTGACTGGCTTTAATGATTATTTAACAAAAATGAACAATGTTGTTTGTATTTTTTGTGGAAAGGAAGAAGAAACGGTGGACCACGTATTACATGACTGTGAAGTAAATAGTTTCGAAAGAGGTTGGTGGATGCGGGAAATGAAAAAGACAGGAAACAACTCTGGACAATTGGGTAAATTAAATACGAAACAAGACTACATACACCATAACGGAGGAATTTGCGTTCATGTTATTATGAGTAAGAAATGTTATAAAGAGAAAAATGGATAAAAGTTGTTAGATGGAAAATAACCTATAGAAGAAGGAATGTTAACTTTAACATGCACGATGAGAGATAATAGTACACTAGGGAGAGCCCCGGAAATAAGCAAAAAGCTAAGGAACAGGGATGTATGAGATGTAATAAAATTAAGAAAACAATTTGTAAATCTATGCTATTAGAATTAATATTTGACGTAGCACAACCAGTG
>NNCF01126328.1:961467-993322 GCA_002313205.1 Laupala kohalensis | reverse complement strand
AGATAAGTTGGAGAGCGCTGATTCAGACTATCCGTTCATAATATTGAAACTGCAATAGTAATTGCAATCTCCAATAGATTTATTCAGTCTTTACTATCTTTCATATTATTCGCGGTCTAGAGAGGAAGCCTCAAGATAATATGTAAACGCCTTTTCTCTCTGTTGTGCTCCATTTTGGGTCGCCATCGCCAAAAGTCGTCTCGGCGTCTCGTTGACCGTAAAATGTGAGGACAATTTCCCGACCCAGTCAAATAGGAGTCGGGACGGTGTCAGCGCCATAGGATCTCCGGTCGTAACTTAGTCAGCTCATCCGGTGTTCTTGCCCATAGCGTTACGTTCTCATTTGCCAACCATACTCATAATTCTTTTGTGTTAACACATCTTTCGAATATCAATTAATTGAATATTCTTATTTAATCCATCACCATTCACAATAATGGTAAATTTTAAAACCAATTGAGATCAAATTTTGTGTCGTTTCATAATGTTCATAAGTAGCTAGTTATTGAACCATTAGTCGTGCTACGGAATGGGTTCATGGATGGTCCATCGAAACTTAACCGTTAACGTATTTTGTAGCAAAGCACTAGGTAAGAATATGCTTTAAAATAAAAAGAAAAGTCGAGGTTAATGGTAATTCTTTATAAACTACGTATATAAACCAATCCCTCAAGAATTATCCTTCAATCACTGGTGTTTATACAGACTCGATCAGTACACTATTAATACATCTCTTTTATTAAAAGTTTTATAAATAAAAGAACATAAATGAGTGTTATAGGTTTAATTTTATACTTCAATGACTATTATAAAAAAGGTTTCTACGTGGTTAATCAATATTTTCAGAAATGAATCAAAACCATCAACAATAGGTGCAGTTCATATTCGCAATTTTGTAATTAAATAATTTTGTTTTATCATATACTAATATATAAAAGCAATAATGTTTCTGTATATTTGCTACCTTTTCATGATTAAACCAAGTTCTGTGATACAATTTGGAAAGGATTAAGTTAATATGTTCAGGAAGAACATAGGCCAACTTTTATTTTAAAAATTTGCGAAGAAAAAGATAGAAAATGATTTTGACGATAAAAGTCGATAAAATCAGGAGGTATATTTCCTTAGGCTGTCTAAACGGTTAAAAGGGGAAATGAGTGGTAATATTGTTCGCCTCAAACAGTTAAAAAATGTCCGCGATCGCATTTGTCTATCTACAAAGGTTAATCTTAATTATCGAAAGAAAAAAACACATTATAAAAAGAAGAGCGTTAAAATACCTCAATTAAGAGGAAAAAATCAATCATCAAATTAAATGGGTTTTTGGTTTTGTGCGTATAACAAAAGAAACAAATGTATTGAAATGGTAAAATTTGGATGAATAGTTTAGATTTTAGAAACGATCTAATGAAATGGTGCAGTCGCGCTCTTGCCGTTGTGAAAAAGTGAAAATTCGACCGGCGCAGCTCCTGACGAGTAGGTCGTTCTACCTGAGGTGCTAAGATACGTATGGGCGCACTTTTGATGTTATGTCAGAGTTGGGCCATCATTGGGGTTGGAGGAGGACATCCCTAGAAACCAATGGGTGAAGTGGGAAGGGAGGGTGATGTAAAATCTTTTATCGAAGAAGACGGATTTAATCGTTAGATTTCTGGATCTTCCACGTATTCAATGGCCTGATACCGAGTGAGTACAAGTTCAGCACATATGGGGGTTAAATACCCCTAACTAAGTGTGAAGTGGAGAGCTAGACTAATAGGTGATATTTCGATTGATTTATTTCCCTCACGAACAACTTAATATTGCATGGAAAGTGTTTTCATCCAAAAATATTTATTCCTGCTGCTGGAGGAGAAACTGAAATTGTTGTATACAATCATGTTTTGTATTAAATTGGCTTTATTATGAATTTTTAAAACAAGGATGCTGCATATTTGTTTATAAAAATCAGTAATAAAAGTATTTTAATTGTACAATATACATAAATTTGTTGTTGTTTTTTTCGATGCAAAAGAACATTGGCCAAAGAAAAATATCGGACAAGGCCGGTAATTAGCTCTCTATGAAAATATTATAAAGATTAAATAGAAAAAGAGTTTCGTTAATATTGTGTAAAAATTACAAATATGACAAAATAAATCTGTTGCAAAATAAGAGTCACTGCAATGGTCACGTGACGTTATTTATTTCAGAAGTTTTTTGAGTTACTTTCTGTCAAACAGATAATTTTATAATAATTCCTGCAGATAGTTTAAAAGAAGATAGACACTAACTAAATTGTAATTTCGCAGTGACAAAGCAATGTCTCTATATGGTAGGTTAGCCCTTTTGTAGGATTAATATGCTAGGAACAACTGATTAATATAATTCATTTTTCTAAAATTATTCAAGTTTGAAAAAACATACTATTGTAAAATTAAAAAATTGCACTACTGGAAAAATAATCTATTAATTCGACCTTATTTATAGAACATTTTTCACAACGTCTCTTGTCAATAACGACGACAATATTTTGACAATGGAAGATAATGCAAAAACACGCGTTTTTCATTTCAACAATGAATATTTTAAATGTTATTTTTAAGAATGGATTGATGCAAAATGGATATTTGCCGCCATGACGTTTTTACTTAGAAAATAAATTACAGTGCATTTGGGTAAACCTTCTTTCTGTTTCCTCCTGTTGTATTCTTTGAAGAAGAAATGTTGATAAGGTAGTTTTGTTAAAGTTGGTTTCGAAGCTGAGAACAGATGCGAAATAAATAGTGGACAAAAATCATACAGCCAATTCCAAAGAATTCATATTTAATCAAAAGCACTGCACGATCAGATATAACATGCTTTTTATACGAAATACCTTTCAATACCTCCGTACGTCCAAATGACTAATAAACTCACCGTGGGATGAGGAGGACTTATGATGAGGATTTGCTTTTGTGGAAACACTCTCTATGTTCGGCCCTTGACCACTGCCGCAGAACCCAGGATATATTGGTTCCCTCCCACGATCATAACTCGTCGGCCTTCTGTTCATTAGGGAAGGAAGCTGGGGTTGGTATCACTGTGTGCGCAGGTGGGAGGAACGGAAGTATGGGCATTCTGGGAAAGATGGGATGCTTGAGTTTTGTATGATACTTTATGCAAATATCAATATTAAATAAAAGTGAATCAACCCCCTTCCATCCACAAAGAATGGTAAAGAATGTTTTCATATTTGTATAACTGTATATCTCCTACGATATGTGAAAATAGAATGTTTCACAGAAAATAATAACCTAAAGTCGAATTGAAGGTATAAATGAGAAACAGGAAGATCTTGGCACTGAGTTTACTCTTATGCACTGATAGTCTGGTTATTGTTAAGTATACGTTGAATCTCATCATGAAGCGTATCACAGAAATTTCATTCTATTGAAAGAATCGTCAAATTTTAAGGTATATTAGAGGACCAGAGTAAGTAAAATGAGTGAAAGATATATCAAGTGGAATGAAAGAAAAGTTTGTTCGAAACATTTCTCTAAGCTATATAAGGTAAATTGTGAAATGCGTGTAATATACTACATTTGTTTGTATTATTTCATTTATAGTAAAACAATTCATATACATTTATTTTCGGGACTGCGTAGGCAAATAGTTACAAATGTGTCAACAACGATATTTCTTATAAAGTTTATTTGTACGATGTTTCATAAAATAGAATAAATATTATTCGATAGTGAAGTTTTCTATTTTATTGCGGCTATTGGGCTTGACAACATCTAGGTCATTAGAGTCCTTTATAGTGAAATACATTGGGTGTATACACACCGTGACATATTCATACTGTAATGCAGTGAAGTACTCTTTCATAGTCGTCTAATTTAATTTAAAAAATATATATACATAACTCGGAAATTCTGTAATAATAAATTACTAAAATAAATAATTTTGTTGTTCAGAACTGTTTGCTTTGTATCATAGATGTTTTCGAGTATCGGAATTTGAACCATGAAAAGCATTGCGTTTCAACAATGTGATTCTGAGAGGTCGAGGTGTCGAAGCAGCCTGAGGTGTGACGCGGGTAAAGGTTTCTAAGAGATGTAGGATGTGCGTGTGTGTGTGCGGGTGTGTGCGGAGTTTTGGGAAGTGAAGTGAAGGGAATAGAGAGCAGAGACACGTTTTTTGGTCTGCGATAGGAACCGTCGTCTCGAGGTTTAGCGGGTGATTTGTAGGGACACACGGAATAATATTGTGAAGGGAAAGAAGAGATTTTTCCTCCTCGCTAGTGGAGATATCACTTCACGCCTAGGTAATATAACTCTCGATAAAGTAAATCTTTTTTTATTAAACTGTCAGAGGTGGTTTCAAGAAAATTTATTACATAATAGTTTTGGATATGAAAGGGAAATAAAAACTACTACTAGTGTTTGACATTGTATTTGATAATTTAGTTTTCTAATACTTTGAACCATCACTGAATGTAACAGTAATATGCTTCAAAATAAACAATTGAAATGGGAAATAATATTTGTGGTAGTAATAATAGTAACAAACTATTGTCGTCCTGGCGGTGTAATTATTTCATTCAATTCAATGCCATATGTAATTCTCACTCTACATAAAAGATTAAAAACATATTTTAATATTACCTTTATCGAATGCATTCATGTTCTGTAACGAATGACAATACAACGATTCTGAAATCCTTGTCTTATATCTTGTCGCTAAAATTTTGCTTTCTCTAATACCTTTCGGTAATATGTTACAATAGTTAAATTATTACTTTTGTTCGACACAACTTTATTGAATATTAAACCCTGGTGGAAAAACAAGCTGAAAGATTTCAATGATTTCATTTTCTTGTGAGCTCTTTCTTTGTATATCTATGATTCATTTAATTGCATAAATATATTTCGAAATTTGTTGATAGACAAATTTAAATTAGTCTGTCTTTATGCAAATTATTATCTTCATTGTCTAGCACAATGTTTTCTCTTCCATACGATTTTCTTGCCGTCTGTTTTTTTTTTGTTTTCCATAAGGGACGATACGAACTATGTCTACGAAAATGATATCAGCTGATTCTTCAGAAGTGAAGAAGGTAAGCATAAGAAGAGCGATGGCCACAAAGGCAATCGTGAGGAGAGGAGATGAGGAAAGAGATGAGTTTCGGCAGGGGAATGGTGGGGAAGACCTCTTGGGGATAGCATAGCTGGAAGGGGGTGGGTCGTTTCTCGAGAGAAGGGTTCTGAGTAAAACGTAATTAGCTGATTCCCTCGTGACCACCAAGGACATTGCCTCCGCCTCTGCTGTGACCACAGTCTCCATCTCTTCTCCAACTCCACTTACGCCAACACTTCTGCTCCTGCACGAAAATTTCTTTCTTCAAACAAAACTATCTACATAACTCTGTAAGAATTGGTATATACTGACACCAACAAAAATATTGCGAATTTAATGTAGTTTTGAGCTGTAAATATAAGAATCCTCATTCTCCTTTAATCATTTTAACAAACATTTATGTAAGATGTTGCGTCACAGCGATAACAATTTTCTACTTTATGTTGCTTGATTGTTCAAATGAAGTTGGCAATTTGTGATCGTTCTCCCGGACAGGGAATTGCTCATTGAGTCTTGTCGACTCATTCGTCATCAACATAAAAAAACAAATATTCAATGAACGATAATCATAATTCAGCAATCATTACCAGAGTCTAAGAATGTATTTTGCCTTAGAAATACTGGCATCAATCGATTGAATGGTACACATATTGTTGCTCCTCATCCATATGTTGGTCGAGTGAAACCGTATCATCCTCAATTATCTTCAATCAAACGAACTTGACACATGTTGTAGACTAGGAAACTTTTTCGGTGTTAAAGGGAGGCACCTGTGAAATGTGATTAAAACTGTTGAAAAATTAACTTTTTCTTTCCTCACTATAAATACATTTTTTAATTTAAATTTTATGCTTTTCCCAGTTTTTCGACTGTTTATCCATTACCTGGGATTCTCGTCGCATTTTCTTTCGCTATTGATCAACTCTCTGGTCAAAAATTGTACTACTTCTTTTTCTCTTTCTTTCTGCCCCCGTCTTCCTTCTCATTATACACGTTCCCATAATCTCTGTGTGTTCATCTCATTGTACATTCGGCTGTTTTTGCTATTCTTGTGGTGGTACCTGCGAAGTCGCCGTTCCCACCTCTGCGAGAGCTCATTCACTATGTATTCTTGTATGCCTTTCGTATAGTCATAATAGTCATAATAGTCATCACGTATTCGTCGAACTGCACTTTGTAGTTATGTCCCGGAGTCTGATTCGTCTGGGACGCATTTAAATGCCCAAACCGATGGTTTAAATGTCCATGCACGCTGTGTGCTACGACCCCTTTTTCGCACCAGATCTTTTCTGTAAAATAACAGAATAATATTTAATTTCTCGGCGAGTTTTGAAAGAATTTTTTGTGGAGTTTCTCAAGAACATGTGAGCGCATGAAATATGCCGGTAAACCTGGTTTATTGCCACAGTGAGCTCTTTCTTTATGCAACATTTTTGTGTTTCGTTAGATATAGTGTTTTTTAGAGTATTCTCATTTATATTGAGGGACATTTATTTTTATTTCACTTTTAGTTTTTTAGTCATTTAAATTTGGTGGCATTTATTTCCGTGTTTATTCAGTTTCTTTCACTGTAAGTGTAAATTGATAATAAGTAAAAATGTTTTCGGTTCGGTAATAGTTTTCCAAGTTATTCTGATAGGGTACTTGTTTCGTTATAAAATTTATTTTATACCATTCAAAGACCAATTTAAATGAGAATAGAATAAAGTCTATCAAGCCTGGAACAAACAAGATCAGCAAAAATTGTTTAACAAACAAGAAAAGTATTGAAAAGAAATTTACTTCTTGGGGTCTGAACAAGAACAACAACAAAGGGCTGTGACTTGTACCATGACTGAAGAAGAGTCTCATTTACCCGAAAATACGTTTTTGCAGCAGATTAGAGTATTTGAAACATGCCATAATTTTTTAAGTAAGGGATTTAAACTTTTACTGTAGTTTGATATACATTTCAGGAATAAAACTTCCTTATAAAAGTTCCCAGACTATATAAGTTCCTTCTGCGATAAAGTAAACATTTAAGTAGTCAAAAATTTCTTCATTATTATTAGTCAAAGAGTCAATTTTTTTTAAACCTACACTGATCTTAAAATAATATTAGTATAAGCAAATTCTCTTCTTAGAAATTTAAAGAATATGTGTTTACAAGATGTAAGTGATCTGCAACTTTTTGTAACATATGGATTATTTTTTAGCATACATGACAAAATAACACAAAAATATTCAAAAAATCTATAATATATAGTGGAAAATAAATCTAAGGAAGTTATTACGTTTAATGGGTTTGTTACATGGTCAAATTTTGATATTGAAAAAAGAAAAAAAGAAACCATGGAAAAAATTAAATTTTCAAAGGTGGCTTCTCTTAAATAAAACAAAGAAGTCAAACCAACATACAGAAAGAATATGCATACAATAATCGGAAGAAATGCATAATTCGTCAAATACTTTTTTTCACGCTTGCATTTAGTTTTGGGTTCATCATAGTCGATTGTATGTGGAGTATTAATCGTTTCTGAGACTTCGCACGTTCGCGAGCTTTTAAAGAATCATACCCTTACTTTCCTATTATTATAATATTATCTTTCAAAATAATTTCCAACATCTTTAAAGAAGTGCATGAAGTTCTTACGTCAGAAATGTCATGTAAACTCGGAAAGCAAAGAGTGTTCTTCAATGAAATATCGGGTTCCATACTACTTACTCTACAAAAGAGCTTTTGGCGGATCAGATGATGACACAAAAATAAATTATCTGTCACTGTCCAGTCAGGAGATCAATACAACCCTTCCAGACTTACAAAATGCATTTTGAAAACATTAAAAAAGGTTTATCTCGACAAGATTTAGCATTAGTTTATATACTGTCTATTTATTGTTAAAATACTGCATTAAAAAACATAACATTGAAATCATTACTTTGACATATACTGCTGTAAATGATATAAATTATATTCAAGGGTAATTTGTGAGAGTGTAATTTTATCTTATACTCATTCCACAAATTTTATTTCCATACATTTTCGATACAAAAGTTCTTTGGAATGGTTAGTAGTATTAATTAACTAAGAGATTTTAAAATAACGGAAGAATTTATTGTGGCAAGAAATAAGATAATTGCTTGAAAATCAGAAACTAAAGTGAGACAAGAAAAATGTGAAAGAAATCCATGAAAGAGAGCTGATAATCATCTTCTGTATCAAACTCTACAAGGTAGAATTGTAATTTCCCCGTCTAAAAACGTTTTTTTCCACAGAAAATAGTATTTTCATAGAGATTTGAAAGAGCGTAGGAAATAAGGAACTCGCCCAAGAAATTCCATTCTAATTTAAATGGTGAAATTTCAAGAAAACATAGGAAAGCTCCAGACACAGGGACAGAGGAAGATTTCACGAATGAGCCGGATTTACCAGGAAGTAATTTTTTAAGACTTCGTATAACTTTGGCTGTAATTTTTGTATGTTAAAAATCGTACTATGATTTTTAACGTTTGATAATACAAGCATTTTCATGAAGATTCTTCTGTTTCGTTTTTTATTATGAAAACAGTGGAATTGTTGTGGGAATTGTCAGATGCCAAACTTATGACACGCTTTATATTAGTATTTTATTGCGACACTATGCGACAATTTTTTTTTTACTTTCTTGAAACGTTCGTGGGAAAACACACACAAGACATTCAGTGTTGTATGCAAAGGAGGAAAAGTCCCCCAATCCAGAAGTCGTATTCGAAATTCACGTAATATGAAAAATATTTGAAGTTGGTAGTCAGTTTTGTGGATCTACTTGAACGAAAGAGTATGAGATAAAGCTTTGTCTGTTAACGTCTAAATGGTGTAAGATTAAAGCAATTTGCATTTTGTGAAAAAAATTTGAACATTTTAATGTTTTTAGTTTCTTTTTCATTTTTAACAAGCATTTATGTTTTTCTATTGTATTGCACATTTTAAAATAAGTAAATTTTATATCAATGAATTTCTTTGTCAACTTGATGGTTTTTTCGAAATAAAATAATTTTTGGTTTATTCTATATAAAATTCGTTTTGGTAGATTTTGTTTCATATATGATACTATTCACTGTAGGAAGAAGTCAATGTCTGATAAGTGAAAAGTTGTCGTATAAATATTGCGTAGAAAAAGAACATTGTTGGTAAAATAATTAATCAGTTGGTTAACCATAACGCATACAGCATTTTCTTCCTATTATTTCGTCATACTTCGTAATGCGAATTTAATTATATTGTTTAGAAAATCGGTGCAGTCATTTTGTATAAAGATTGAATATTACTTGTGTTTTACATATATCCGCCACCAACGAACTGTTTCTCTTTTCACGAATAGTTCCCTTCCCTTCTCCCATCTATACCAATCCACGGCCACCGATAACCCGAGGGCGTCGTGAAATTAACATTTCAGCTTTTGTTCGTGAGTTATCTGAGGCAGAGTGAATGCATTGTTTGTTGATTCGAATCGCTGCGTACCCCCTCCCACCAATCCTGCCACCCTCTTCGTCGCCAGGGACCACTGCGACCACTACCAACCCCTACCGTCCTAATTAAGGCCGATCCAGATAAGTTCTGCGTGCTGCGCATACGGGCAAGTCTGCCACAAAACGCCCGAGAGACGCCCGACATGCAAAAATTATGGTCTCTTGTAATTACGCAAGCTGTATCCATCCGCTCCCGACCCCTTCCTTTATTTCAGTCTCGTTCTTCCCGGTTTTCAGCGTCACGCTTCCCTGTGTTTCGAACCAAACAGTGAGAGTTCCTCCAATGTTAGATGCAAACATCCTAGGCCAGGCGGTCCCAAACTGCATGCTACAGGCTGTTTTGTTCTGTTGCTTTAAACCAAAAATTCATACCAAGGAGACATACGTACATCCAGAAGACTTAAAATGTCACAATTATGCTGGCGTTTAATACTTACTCTTCACGCATCTCAAGCTATATTTATTTCATTATCAACATATATTTATTTCCATAAATTATAAGATATATTTTACCAATATTTCGTGTTATAGATCACCTGCCGTGATACGTATAATATGTGTACAAAAGACAACCCTCTTCTCTTAATTTGATTATCGTATTTGATATGTTACCATGAGCTTATTTTTCGTTTCCATTTTATGAGTTCTTACATCTATTACCTCAACTAATCAGGGGCTTAATACAGCAGTAATTGTTGCTAAAGTTATATCTTTTCATTCGTTGAATAATATTTCCTTGCTAGACAGTGACGAATTTACAATAATATATAATCAAGAAATAACTGAAATAATTCAATAGGATCTTAAATAATTATTAAATAAAATCATTGAGTCACTTTTGACGAAATAAGCAATTAACACGACGACATTTTTAATTGTAATAATTACAAATATCATCAGAAGTATAAATTACGTGTACATTTTCGTGTTCATATTTGAATCTTTTCTTGACAGTAATGAAATAATAAATTACCCAAGACGAACTGAGACTTTAAATTTATCGATGATTTACGAAAGGCTTCGCCTTTCAATTTCTGAAACCTTATGACTTCAGAAGCGGATTCGGTGACCGGTAAAAGCTAATCTGAAATAGTAGTTCCAGTTCATAAAAATTAATCGTGCTCTTCCGCCTGCTTCGAGAAGGATAATAGATCCTGAAGGGCGTATCGGGACACGCACCCCTCCCCATCCGGCGTCTCTCCAGTTCCTGTCACCTATTAATGGCGCTCTTCGACATTTCCTCTTCAATTTAAGCTTTTTCCGGCGACGGTGGAATCTCCACTTCCAGCATCAACCAAGAAAGAAGAAGAAGAAAAAGAGATTGAAGTGTTTAAAGGAAAGAGATGCATACAAGTGCCCTTTACAAGTAAAATAAGTACTATCGAATATTTTCATAAAATAGTTCTTTGTATTCAAATAAAGTAAGATGAGTGAAGATATTTTCTCATAGTATGAATACTTACTTGATTGAATGACTAAAATATACAATCGTATCGTGATAGAGAATTCATTTATTTCTGAAGCGAATATTGTGAATTATTTTTACTGTACTCTTAGTAGGAGGTGAGGTGAAAAGCGTATTAATCACGAACTTCTACGAAGCGTTAATTTATGTTAACATGGCATACAATATTAAGATTCTCAAAGAATACAGTATATTTTATTACTCGTATATGATCAGAAGCTGTAAAATTTGAAATCATGAATCTATATACATACAGCTACATCGATATAACGGAATCATAAGTAGAATCCAACATTCAAAAAATAAACAATGCTCTGAATACAAAATTATTTTTAAATATATTGTTATGAAATATGCTTTAATCACTCGAGGCCAAAGATGGATTGACTGAATTATGAAACTTAATTTCACTTTATAAAAATAAAATTGTATAATATTTTTCACAATTCCTTTCACCGTTTTATTCCCTTTATACAGTATTTCCAGATTCCTCAAATTACTCTCGAGTAATCCATAATATTCACTTAAAATCTGGGAATTTTTGGAACATTTCTTTGTAAAATTCAATACCTCTGTATAATTTGCGTTACTTTCAACTTCCCTTGAACACGAATAAAAGAAAGAGGTACTGAGGCAAAAAGTAAAAAAACGTCAATATTCTGAAATAGTCTTCTGAATTTAAATGTTGAAATTACTAGTGTAACATGAACCTTAATTAGACTTCTCCGAACTTTTTCTGAACGTCACAAAAATCGTTTTGCTACTACGAAATTAAATAAAGTGCCCAGAATAATCCAGGCGGTTCCTTCATTGATGACAATCGCACGATCCGTGCGACGGAGACTGAATACCAATTGAAGATGGCCACTTGGAAGCAATTACATGGTACCTCTCGCATTTTTCGGATTCAATTGAGTGTGTAGAAATTGGGTTGAATAATTAATACTTAGAATTGTTCATCAATGGTTAACAATGTATATATTTTCTTGTTCTCTTTTATAAATTATGACCATTGACAGAATTTGGAAATGTAATTATGGGAGTGAGCATTCAAACATCAACTGAAAGTGATGGAAACTTTTCGTGTTTTATTACGAAATCAAGTAAATTTTCTTTTGTTGTATGTCGTTAACCGTAATTTTATTTTCATACATATTCATGAGCAATATTTATTGAAATACATCCGTCTTTTTGGTACGTCTGACTTTAACCGTGGATGATAGATCAATTTGAAGTGCGTAGTATTTGTATTTGGTGTGTATAGGTATGCATTGGTCAAACAGGATATTCCAATAATTAGAAAGAGCTCCCATTCCAAATTTACCTGTAAAACTACGCAAACCCAGAAGCATAGCTCTCAATTGCATGTAACCACCAACTGATTCCCTTAATTATCCAGATTTACGATAGTTAAATTTCGTCAAAATATTTTGACGTATTAAAAAACAGATAGCACATTTGTTAATCGCAAAAATATTGCCAAACGTGGTTAAAGATGTTTATTTTTTAAATTGGTTGGCAGTGCCCTTATTTATGACAACATGTATTAATGACGCACAAACTCTTCTACAGTTCGTACTTTCACATTACGTTTCGGGGATGTATGTTCCCCATCTTCAGATGTATTCTTCCTTTCCTTCCCAAAATTGTACAAAATCCTTATTGTGAATTACATGGTGCACCTTATACTTGCGGAAACTTCCTTAAGATGCATGAGTAATATTGGTTAAAAGTTGCGTTATACTTATTAAAATTATCTCATGCTATTCTTGTTGCATGTTCGTCTAGTTTTGGGTCATTCAGTTGTAGCCTGTTATGCGGCATTTGGTGTTGTCCTCTTATGTGTTGTCCCCGAAACGTAATGTGAAAGTACGAACTGTAAAAGAGTTTGTGCGTCATTAATACATGTCATAAATAAAGGCACTGCCAACCAATTTAACAAGTTGAAAGACAACATTTCACTTATATATGTTTATTTTTTATAACTCTGCGTTTAAGTAACAATAAACTGGTAAAAGACAATGATACATTATATATGAAAATGGCCCTCACGTAAAAAATTGTTTAAAACAAAAAATAAAATATGTTTATTTCATCAGAATTTTCAAGTGGAGAAACTTGGAATAATTGTTATTTAGTGACACAAAAATTGCTTCGATTTTACACATGGTATCTACGTGATACCTTTGCTTCATATTTCCTATATTAGCCTGAAGTCTTTCCAAATTTTGTTATATTGCGTCACTTGCTACATCTGGCAATGTAAGTATTTGCATTACGAAAATCGTACAACTTTCAATGTTAGTTTGGAATAACAGAAAAAAGGTTTTAACTCATAGATTCTCTTTTGAGACAGGTTGAAAGTTAATTAATGTCTTCCGTTCTTTTTGAGGGTAAAAACCTGCACTAGCATGACCAGTACTATTTCTTAACTTTCTTAAATTACTTTTAACGAGATTTTATCGTTCTGATTCTGAAATCTTTTTATTTGAATAGCCGTGCCGTTTTGTTATCTCTTTAACATAATTTCTCTCCCTTTTTCCATCTACCCCAACTTGAATCACCAGCTACTATCTGCGAATATTTCAATATTTGTCCAAAACTATTGATTGCCTCCCTACGAGTCCTAAGGAACAAGGTCTGGCAACTTTAGTGAATGTAGTGAAATACAATTTTCAGGAACTTCATATCTCGGTTTCAGAGATAAAAGTACTTCCTAAATCTTCCAAATCACAGAATATTATCTGGGTATAATGTTCCTTTATGTTTGGTCGTAAGATATAAGTCTTCCAATTTAGTGTCAACACTCTCTACCAAATTTGACATGCAAATATTGAATGCATTTATTAATATTAATATCGAAACATACGAAATAAATCACTGAAACCTATGTTATTTTATACTAGCACTTAAAATTAGTATATATTTCTGTAACCACACACTACAAGCCCAGATGCAGTGTGGGTTCTTTTGGGAAGAAGCGGGATTCACATATATACCACAACCCTTATGGTAGATAGTCCGCTGCCATCAGCTCGGTTTCCCGGGCAATTAAACAAATGTGTAATAACGATGGTCAATGATTTAATACAATTTAAATAGACATCTGAGTATTTACAAACTTGTATAAACTCTCAAAATCATCAATACAAACATAAATCTGTCACTACACAGTTAATGCTATCAGAAAGCATTAATTACACATAAATAAATTGAGTTGAAGACAACAAATTCGGAAAACCCCTCTAAGTCATCTCAATCTCCATAATTATAAGTGCTTTCGAATAAACAAACTGTGACAAGTTACGTCATTCACAACTAGTAGAAAGTGCGTCTAGACTACTACTGTAGTCTCATACAGGTCTTGACGACCGTTTAATAGCCAGGTCACATCCTAAGTAACCTGCGGACTCAGATCACACAGCCAAGTCCCCGAGGCTCCTCAATCCTCCCAATATATACGGAAGCGGAGGTCACGTGACCACGCCTTCGCTGCCACAATGAGCACTCCAACTCCTTGTTCACCCCTCGGCCGTTCTGAGAACGCCGTGTCTTCACCGGTAGGACGAGTTGCCCACGACACAAGTCAGGCGCCCGGAGGAGTCCTTCCCGGGATGGCCATTGTCTCAGTGTTTGGTGAAAGTAATCCATTCACACATAGTAGCAGTCATTATCTCTGAGACCCACCAACATTCCGAAAAGGGCCTCGTCTTTGTCAAACTCTTTGCCTTCAGAAATAATGAAATATCAAAGGTGAGGTGCGCGTGGGTCTCATTCTCCGACCGCATTCTTCTCCGGGCACTCCCTTTGTTTTCTGTATTGCAGGAAACGGGTCAGACAATTGCACCTTACAGGGAAAGGCTTAGCTTTGGGACCCAAGCCCGTCGCACTTCCGTCTTAGCGGCGTCCGGTTAGACTCCGTAATCTTCTTAGCAGCATCTGAAGTAAAAGTTCTTCTAGTGAAATGCGTAAAAAAAGTATTCACAAATCGATAGACTGAACTGGTCCTGATGTTACAATTTCCTATTAATAATATGTGGTTAAAAACAAATGATAACTGTTTTCTATGAAGTACTCTGCAGTAGTGAAATTTTCATCATCTGCATAGAACTGTTTTCTTCACAATATTATCTCATGGTGAATCTCGACAACAAAAACGTCACCTTACTGAATTTACACAGCGTGCGTGGTTTTTCAATCTAAATAAATTTATCCCCAACTCTATTAAGCTCATTTATGTTTAATAAAGACGTCTTCATAAGTAAGGTCGTCTATTTGTTATTCTCTATAGACTATTAAACACGTTTGGCTTCCATAATACATTGTAGAGGTAAGACATTTGCTGCATTATGATATTATACTCGTTTTCATGGATTGAAAACACGATTCCACCTCAACACCGATGACAATTAAATCAGTGAAATGTAAAAGAGATACCGCACTTTGCTGCGTGATACCATTGCAAGGGAAAGTCACTCATCCATATAGCACTTTCTTCATTTTCTACAGTTCTGGGTGTAAATCAATGAGACTCTATACTTTAAAAAGAATCTTAGCAGAGAGTGACGAGGTATTTCTTTAATTTGAAGACAGAGCTTGTTAAACAGTGCATACAGTTTTCAATACTTTACAATGCATATGTTACCGTGAAATACCGAAATTGGAGAATGTCGACTTTCACCGGTTAATGAAAATCGACTTTCACTTGGTAAGAAATTCGACTATAATTAATAATCGACTTTCATTTGGTTAGAAAATATAAATCTCCGACATGTTTAACATTCACCATTAGTGCATGGTGAATGTCGACATTTACCAGTGTAAGTCAGAAATAAAGATACTTAGCAAATATTTCGGACATACACCAAGTGACTATGTGAATGTTGACATTAACCGGCGAAAGTCGACATTCTCCAATTTCGGTCTTTCACGGTAACACACATTACATATGTGGAAAAATGATAATGAGGAAACAAGGAGTAATTTTTTAAACGTAGACGACAATTTAATCCTACATGAAATAGTGAATGAGGATGAAAAAACTCCAATACAACATGCAGTGCAAAATGAAGTATCCCCGTCTAAGAAGATAAAGATATCTTTCAGGAGTAGAGAGAACATATATCAAAAATTGTTTTGATTTCTTAAACCACCTGAAGCCAATTAGTGCGTGGAAAAGGAATCCTGAGAGACCTATACTGTATCATTTGGAGAAAGGTTAAAGAAAGAAAATTGAGTTCATATTTCTAATAGAAAAAACTCAAATGCTAACTATTAAATACTGTAATGGATTAGATCTACTCGTTCAACTTCACGTATATTATAGCTTAACTAGAATGTTTGGTATTTTAAATTACTTCTATCCCTTTCATCCTAGATAATAGAGTGTCTGCTATATATATTTTGCTACTGAGACAAACACGATGGGAAGAAAAAAATACAAGTCGCTTAAATAAAGAATGATAAATATATTTAAGGAATATGACATAATATATGAGTTACGCCCTAATGTACAAGCTCATGCGTGTTAAGGAAAACACATTTCTTAAAATCTGCAAATACAAGGTAGAACTTCCCACAGCGTTATTGATTCCATGATGTATTAAAGAATGTATTTTGTTTCAATTAAAAATTATAGTATTCAATTAGTTTGTGTTAAACGTGCATTTTTTTAAATATTTGGTCTGTCTTACTCCAATGAAGTGAACTTTATTATTTGAATTAATTCAATATGATGAGAACTACAAAGCACAATATCAAGCGTTTACCGGCCGTTTTCTTAGAAATACCAAAACGTACATGCTATAGACGGAAGATGCATTTCTAAGATTCAGGTCTCAAATTCTTCTATCAGTGTTAAAGTGAAACGTGGATCAGGTAGACCCAAGGGAGGGAAGAATCGACCTCCAACACTACTCTGTGGCAAGAAGAAGAAGAAGAAGAAGAAGAAAGTAATTCTTTATGAACACCGCCAAAATAAATTCAGTGTGAGGCTGCCAGAACCTTATAAAACCCAGGTTCAGACACACATCGCCGCTGTTCCTTAGGAGGCAGCGTAGACAGAAGAGTGTAGTACAGATGACGCCACATGAGTGCCAACATATCTGTGGGCGCCGAGGAGGTGGTGTGATGCAGAAACACTAAATTTAGCTTTGTTTCCTGTACAGCGGTAGTCATCACTGCCGTGGATATCATCATGGGCTAAATCATTAAAGTACGCTCCAATTGGGTGCACGTAATCTGCTCTGAAGTAAAGACCATCGTCATAAGAATAGTGTCAGTCGGAAACGCATACATCAAGAAGAGAACTTAGTAATGTATATCATGCGTTAATTCTACTTAAAAGTCATTTGTGATCTGGACTTCTTTTTCCATTTAATTATGTGATCAGAATGTTTATTATTCTATTCTGAGATCATTATGTAGTTCAAAATTTTGGAAGAAAGTAATTCTGCACAAGAGTTTACAGTGTTTATATTTCCCTATATAATTAATTTAAAGTAGTCGTCTGTAAAGAGCACATACACTGATCAACAAATTTGTAATATAAAATAAGTAATTTAGCATATGTATTTTAGCATGTATTTTTAACTAATTGTTATTAAATGAACACATTTTCTGCACCCTGAATCTTTCTTATCATTTTCTTAATAGTTGGACTAAATATCCATCGTCCTAATTGTATAGTCCTTGTCGCTTATAACAGAATTATATTTATAAATTATGGTGTCTGTTTAAACGTTTTTTGAACATTTACATCTTTAAAGCCAATACACTTATGCTGACGATGTGCGCAATCTGCCGATGAATAAGTGTTAACTTGATTTTTGTGTTCTTATGCACTGTTTTCTCAGATCGTAAGCTTACTTGATTTTGGAGACTATACTACCTCCAAGTAATTAAAAACGGTTAATATTCTGAGAACTGTATATTTGCTTCGCACGTTATAAAGTTCGATACTGCGTACATGTGACAAATTGGAAAATTTTGATTTTACATTATATAAATTTACCGCATTTTTTCGTGTACTGTATTCGACCGATCGTGTTAGTTTCGCCCCACTATGTCACCTGTTCTGTCTAAAAATAATTTAAATAATTTTAAATACTTTCCTGTTACAACCACAAATTATAATTATCAAAAATGGTATTGCTAATTTCTTGTACAATGACCTTGTACAAACTGCGCGCCATTTATGCAGTATTGATTTGGTACTCCATTCGAATGAATTACAAGGGGTTAAAAATTCTAACATTATTACCAGACAGTACATCTAAAAAGAGTAAAATACAATATAAAAAATATAGGAAACGATACCAAAGGTAATGAGTGCTATTAAAACTACGAGATATAGACCCGAGAATGAGATACTGCTCTGCCCTCATGCTTCCGTATGAACAACTGTGTAGAATAGTGCTTCGTACAACATGGCGCAAGAGGAGCATGGAGCACTCGTGAGAATAATGGCCCTAGAAGATATTTATGGATGTGCGGAAGCAGTACTTTCCATTGTCCGGCGTGAATTATATTACCAAAGTGATTGAGGAACCAAAGAAAGGAATGAGAGTACACTAATAATGTAGGGAATTTTATACCAATCCTTATTCCAAAAAATAGATCATAGTATCCTAAAAAAATACAAAAATCGACAAAGATAAAACATATTATACTTACTTCATGTAATCGAACATGACACAGCATTTTACTCAGTTATAAGACACATAATATAAAATAAAAGCTGCCAGTTTGAATTATTTTTGACAATAGTTTTTCGGCGAATAAGAATACAAATACATGGTTAATAAAATTAAATTTTACTGTTAAAAAGAAAATTTATAGATCACAAAAATTTCATAGTTAACAGAAGCAAAGCGAATTAATTGAAATAGAAACATTGTATCATAAAATCGAGACGTTCTTTCGGATGTTTACACAGATGCTAAGATATAATACTATTTGTATTTTGTGGATTAAGTACAAATTGTTATATTTTAAGCATTTCCCATTTCATTGTGCAAAGATGTAATATGCAAGGTGAAATTTCGATTAATGCTCAAAGTAGGTTCAAAATATTTTTATGAATGTATACAAGTGAATTCACCACATGAACTTAAGTCACAAAATCTAATGCTCGACAGAGTTCTCCTAATGTGAATAGTGACGCAATATTTATTTGACAATCAACAAACTCAAAAATATTTGTCAATATATTTTAATTGATGGCAGCAAAGGAACAAATGTGATCATATAATTAATAATATTCGAAAGATCAGTTTCCACATTTCTCAATGTATCTAGCTAGTTGAAGAATATTGGCGCCTATACAGCAATGACACAACTACTGAGTTAGTCCCAGAAATACCCAACCTGACGTATAGATGAAAGTTATTGTTTAAAACATATTATGGTAATAAAAATACCAACATTATAAAGCTTAAGTTTGAAGACGCTATGTAGTTTAGTTCTTTTACAACCACCAATTGTGACTGCTCTCTGGGAATTTGTAAATAAGGGAAAATTTATGTGAGACAATACGTTCACATGAAAGCTTTCGGTCCAAACAATGTAAAATCCGAGTAGGATTGTACTCTGGTGGAACCTGATCCTTAGTTTACAACAATAAAATAATTGGGTGGCAGAGTTTAAACGAGACTGTACGAGCTGCAGAGATGAACATCACAATGGTTGACCGAATGAGATACCCACGCCAGAAACGGTGAAGAAAATCCACAAAATGATGTTACATGACCGTCGACTGAAAGTATGCGAGCTATCAAACACGGTATGCGTTTCAAAAAAATGCTTTACATCGCGAATTGATTTAAAATTTGGATATGAGAAATCAGTGTTCTGCGTTTGCTTACAATGGAACAAAAAGAGCGCCGAGAGATGTTTCAGTGCATAAAGCCAAGTTTTTGCAATATCAGTCAAAACAATGTACTGAAAGAAGAGAATCGGCTCCAAAGAAGGCGAAGATAGTTCCATCTACTGGCAATGCCACTGTTAAAAGAGATATCTTACTTTCGAGCAAGTCTTCCGAGTATGCGGCCAGGTATGACTAATCTCTGTTTACAGCCCCTCCGTGGCTCAGGTTGTAGTTTTTTATCTCATCACCAAGTCAACCTCGATTCAATTCCCTGTTGGACCAGAAAAAAAAATTGTAGCTTTCCACAATAATGTCTCAGTTCATATATAGCTGTGACTACTGAAAAGCGAACCCTCCTTCCTCTATCCACCTTATAATATCAATAACTCTAACTATTACTAACAACTTCTACTAACCCCTCCACCTGAGCCAAGTTGTTGGTAACCGGCCCACCCACTCCCAATTTTCCTATCGGCCCATGTAGATAAGTTTTAATAGCACGTTACATCTCTCATTTGCAAATACTACAATAACAAAATCTCAGTTTGCGGAATATATGCGAAGTTTCCGTGTCGCTAAAAACGCGCGTTTAGGCGTTTGCGCATTAAAGTCAGTCTGACGTCGGACTCCATCGCCGTATCAAACATGGTAGGCACACCCGCGCCGCCGATTATGAAGGCTACAGTATCTACCGGTTAAGGAAGAGACTAGTTCATCTGGTCCTGCACCACGTTCGAGGGTACCAGATTCGTGGCAGGCAGTACGAGAGGGAGAATGAGGCGCATGGCGTCAGAAAGTGGTACTCATGCTTCAGAAAGTGGTAGTTCTTTGTCGAAATTCATTCTTGGGCGATTACATTTCGCTTACAGTTTTTGGAATGCACGTGGAATAATTTTCATTTATTATCTTTCAAAAGTAAAAACAATCAACGGCGAGTATTATGCAAATTTATTGCAGCGTGTGAGTGATGAAATAAAGAAGAAACGACCGCATTCGGCAAAAATGTGTTGTTTTTATCAAGACAAGGCAATTCACACAACTGTTATCGCGGTGGCAAAAATCAGTGAGTAAAAGTTCCATTTGCTTTCTCATGCACTCTATTTACTAGATTTAGTCTCCTTAAATTATTTTTTTTCTTTTCAGACTTGAAAAAAAAAATGGCTCAATGGTAAATTATTTGCCAATAATGAAGAGGTAGAGTCTGCGGTAAATGACTATTTCTAGGAGTTCGACAGTTCTTACTGTAAGCAGGGTATCGAAGCTGTTGAAAATCGCTGAACGATACGTATTAACCGGAAAGGATACATTGATAAAGATATTCTTTCCATTATTTTTTGTTTTATTTGTTTGGTAGGGTACTTTTAGGACTACCCTCATACTTCAAATTAACCCTGGTGCGGATTATTTCTTTGTTATAAGGAATATTCATCTCACAGACAGATAGGAAGTGACACTCGCTTTGTCAAGAAATGCGGTAACGTATTTAACGTATTATTTTCGTAATTTTTATTTCTTCATTTAGGTGTTTACCTCACAAACCTGACTTGCTGAGTCACAAAAAATAATAGTATAAAATATATGCAACATACATAACAATATTACGCAGTCAGTCGCGATTCGTGTCACGAGATCTAGAGAAGAGCATAGCACTCTCAACAATATCTGTGGATTGTTCATAAAATTATAAATTAATAATAAATTTTATTTGGATATATTTTTAACGTTGAGACATCTCTGATATTTGGCTTCAAATACGCGCGAGTGACGTCGCCAGCCAATGGAAATTTATTCCGCCCTGGTGGTCAGAGCGTATGGCTACGTAATGTGAACTCTTTAAAAAGCTTATCTCACGAGGATGGAGAAGTTGTGGTTCTCAGTCTGTTACGAGAACGCGAGATATTAACTTCTCAATACGATAGTATGTGATTCTATTGGGAAAATAGTTGCGAGAACAACTCGTTGTATATTGAACTTTATTTCGAGTAGAGACTATGAATTGTTAGAAAGTCATATGTTTCGAGTAATATGATATGAAGAAAACTTTGTTTCATCATTCTTCATAATTACTGAGGGTCAGTTGTATCGACGATTTCCGAAGAAGTCCGAACATCCTGGTGCGAGGTCAAGACGTAAAGGTATTATGAAGGATTGTAGTACGAGAAGATACTGTAACTAGAGTCGAGAATGTTTGTAATGAATAAGTTATCTAATTTGCAAAGTGGTATTTATTGGTCAATGTAAGGGTTGTGTTGTGAATATGGTATTTGTGTTTTTGTAATAAATTGTTGTTGTTGTTCCAAAAGACTGTCCCTTTCATTAATTTATTTTAAGCCTGTAAGTGTAAAAATAATTATTCAGGTGTGTGAGTGATCGACTTGCTGATCGTAATTTGAGCTAGTTTGGAGGAGCGCACGAGTAAGGCAGATCAGTTTGGGGCACAACGTATAAATGAATAATAAATTTTATTCGGATATATTTTTAACTTATCCAATATAACGAAAAAAAGCAAATAATTAGTTCATGGCCGAATATGCCATTCAGAAATGAATTACCAACCACACACGTTACTGGGATCACTGTCTAACAGACGGAGTAGATTTTCAAAATTCAAGGCTTGTCTGAAAAAGTACGATGATTTGGCTGGAGTAACAAACGGCACCTTGAAGGGCACTAGTCGACTGAAGCTGAGAAAAGCGGAGGAGAGTCATATCGTTATACACTGATCTTCATAAACTAGAACTCACAATACATTTTTTAAATAACCGAAGTAAAACATCCTCATTTACTAGTACAAATTGGATAGGAAGCCCCAGGGTTGTCAAACTGCGCAAGGTTGTCAGAATCTACCCTTAGGGTATGAATCTACCATGTGCCAAAGGTCAAAAATGGTCAGAAATTTTAGGAATTCAAAAGACTCTTATAATCCTCAAGAAAAAGTCACAGAAGTATATTCTTCCTGGTTTCATCAATTCCAAATCTTTATCAGTCTACAACGTTTATGTTAGTTGTAATTTAGATTTTTTTTTTTGGGGGGTAGATTTATTTACATGACGTTGAAGTACTGTACCTCAATTCAATTTTGTTTCATTGCCATATCTTCATTTCCTTCAAATATTCTACTTTCATAATCATATTTTCTATGGAACGTGACTGCTTTGAGAATTCTATCGCAAATAATTCATTTTTGATATTTGATAATTGACGAGATTTTGCAATTGTTTCAAGTCCACTCAGAACGGATGTTTTGATATTCCTATTTTACATGTGGTTTTGGAGAATTTTCACTATACCTTATGAAATAATTAAGAAATCATCACATCTTTGCACAAACATGAGCTAGTTCTGTCAATGTATACTTCTAACGATTTGTATATTTGGTGTTATAATATGATAATGTCGACGTAAATTAAAAATCTAGCAGAAGCCTACCTCTTTCTCTTATGAACAAACTACTTTCTTATAAAAACCAGCAAAATTCTATAAAAAAACATTCAATTATCTCGTAGTATATATTGTAATGTTTGGAAACGTCATAAATTATTTTCTCTTTTGGTAACAATAACGCCATTGGAGTGGGGGGAATATAGATTTTAGTGTTACCAAAACTATTAGGTTCAGCATTTCCATATCATATTATGAAATTAATTTTCGAATTTCCGTTATCATAAATCGAAAACCTTGTTGCCCTTTTGACTGAATATATACATCATTTTGAGAATTTCACAATCACTAGATGAACTATGAATGAATGTTTTCAGATTGTTTCCCTCGAAATGCGCTGCGGGCCGTGGAAACGAGAATAGGATGAAACATTCTCGGAGGGTCGGTCGTACCCTTGAGTGCGCAATTCAACTGTACCCAACAGGAGGACGATCGCCGATGTCCTTATCCCTGGACCACCTTGAATGGGCAGTCGCTGTACACCCCGGAAAACCTACAAGTTTCTAAGCCCATATGCAAGTTACAAAATATTTTGGAAGGTCTTGAAAATGTTTGTAACAGACGTCATCATATACATGTCAAGTACGCACTTGTGAGAGAGAAGCAAAGAATCGACTCATCAGTTCTTCTCTGACGCATTGAATAATACAGAGGAATTGCACAGAGGGGTGGGGGCTCTGGACGTGTTTCCATGGCGTGTTGAGGCACGACGCACAGCTGCCAGACGCTAACCAGCGTCCTGGAATCTAAAGAGCTTCCAACCGCCACATCACACCGTCTATTTCTCCCTGCCTGCATTTCAGGTGAGTTTCAAACAAACATGTTACTAAAGCTTGTACCCTATCGTAAAGACTAACCAATGTCATGATCCAGAAGTATGTTGTGTACTCAACGTAAAATAGTCATAATAAACAATGCGTATATATTATTGTGCTCTAAATATAACTCTCCATACATTTTTTACTACTAATTGGTGATGGAAAGAATAAATTACGAAACTGTCGCTTTGTAAACACTGTTAAGCAGGGCTACTTGTTGTCATTTGGATTTGAAAAGTTCGCCTTTACTGAACATTTGTAAAGTAGAGAGACATGTGACACGTTCTGCATCTGAAAATGCCTTTCCCTAGTAATTTTTATAAACAAAAAAATTAATATGTTACACGAAGCATATATTGACGTTTAAGAGAGGTTAAGGTGTTTATTGAGACTAACAGGACATAAATTATGTAAATCGACCTCTATACTGGAAAACAAGCTATATTGTATTGTTCTATCCATAATTATTTGATTGTAAACAATTGCATATACCTTTCAGATATGAAGTAAAAATAGAAATGGAAATCTGAGGAATGTAATAAGAAAACCATAGTGAAATGCATGTACTCAGGAAAGACATGAGTTGACTAATAAAAAAAATGCAACAGATGAGGCTTTGAAAACACCAGCGGTGAGCTTCGAACGACAAAGGTTTGAAATGAGGCCGTCGAGGGTTTGTAAACTTGAATACAAACGAGATAAATATCTTATATAATTTCTATTAGTCAATCAGTTGCCGAACGAACATTCTCTTTTATATTGGATCAAGGGTTATTTTCATAACTGAAGACACGAAAAATGTCGGTTGTTGATTTATACTCGAATGACACACATTATAATAATTTATAAACGTAATAAAAATTCGTATTTTACATTTTCTAATGGAATACATTCTGAAGTATACCATAAACGTGTTTTGTATGTAAGATTTTGTATATTTGCAACAATGCATGCTGGTGTTTCGGCGTTTCAATTTGAACTTAAAAACATTTCTCAGCAATTTTGACAATATTTTGACTTCGGTTGTCTTATTCTATTTTAACAAGTTCATTTACCTACTATATGTCATAATTATAGACAATCAATCAATTAACTTACATAATTACTTTTTCTAAATCTTCAATTAATAAAATTGTTACAAGGTCTCTTTCATTAAATACAGTTGATTACAGGTTCGCCTACGTTTCGAGGTTAATTGACCTTATCATCAGGACTATTTAAGAAAACATAAAAGCTGACACTATAACAGGTTCAAATCAATAATACATACATAACAATATTAATTATTATTATTATGAAGTATGTATTATTGATTTGAACCTGTTATAGTGTCAGCTTTTATGTTTTCTTAAATAGTCCTGATGATAAGGTCAATTAACCTCGAAACGTAGGCGAACCTGTAATCAACTGTATTTAATGAAAGAGACCTTGTAACAATTTTATTAATTGAAGATTTAGAAAAAGTAATTATGTAAGTTAATTGATTGATTGTCTATAATTATGACATATAGTAGGTAAATGAACTTGTTAAAATTTCTCAGCAATATTTTATTATGAAATGTGAATTTCTTGAATTTTTACGACCTCTTAAAAAAAAAAAAAAAACTGTAGCATTGCGTTAACACATTTTCGAGTGATTTGACGGAAAGATGAAATGTGTTCGAGTCCCCATTTATTTCTACAGCAATCTCAGAAGCTCTTAAAATGCAGATTTTAAAAATATTGACTTGAAATGCATCCACATCAGAGAAATATGGAAAGAATTTGATTAATGAAGTAAAGGAGGATAAAGAGAAGTCTTCCGGTGAAAATCATTTCCTTTAAATCTAAAGCAAAGGTTCAAAATATTTTCATCTTGGCTCTTTGAAGAGAAAAACATTTCAATGTAAACAGTTTTTATCTACCATCGAAGATAGGTACTAAAAGAAACTATTCATAAAGAAAAATTTCTAGATATTTGTCCTACGATGAACGTTAGTACTTAAGGATGGTTTTTACTGGGACCTTCTTATAAAACCCTGAGAGAAATGGAAGAATATAAAATAAACATCCAACATTGAAAATTTTATGTCAGCCCCACAAAAATACTCTTGAATGTCATTCTATAGCAGAGGAGAATTATTTATAGGCGTGATTTTCGATCGATAACATCCACTTTGTGTAGCAAATGTTTGTGGTTGGTATTGTATCACCCAATGCGCACACATGTTAGTGACGATATACTTCATTGTCAGTGAATTTCATGCTTAAGAACGCTTCAAATAAAAGTGACAGAAATTAAAGAAGAGATAAGTGACTTCTTCTGAAATTGAATCCTCGCACATCCACGTGAGGGATTTTGCACGAAACGCCTCGATCATCGTTCGAAACGGCAATGGCTTCAATGGCAGCGCTAGAGAACGGGGCCGCGCAAGGAGCAATTTCCTCCACAGCAACCAGCGCCAGAATAAGGCTACCCATTCTCATCGCTGTCTGCATGAAGCCATGGCTGACACTTCTTTTCTTCCCTGCGTCCTGGAGACGCGGGCGACGCTGCCGATATTGCCTCTCTCAATCAAGGCGCCTTCTTTCGAGATGTCAGATTCATGTCGGAAGGAGGAGTATTTTGTAACCAGTTATTATGAAATGGGTATTGCCGTAGCTAAATGGAGAAAAACGAGCAATAACTTCGAGCTAGCTATTACTTGTGGAAGACTTATGCGCAGAATGACGAATATGAATACACGAAGGAACTCATCTCTATTTTTTATTCCACGAAATAACTGTGGTGAAGGAAGTCAGAAGCATACAGTACATGGAACTATTATTTATATATCAACCAGTACTAAATAAAATATTCGAAAATCTTTAAAATTAAGTAAAATTGATTACTTACATTGACCTCATTCTTTCCCCGTGCACAATTTTGAGAGCGAATTATTGGAATTGCTATTGTGATGAATCCATTAAAATGTGTTTCCTATGTCTGACGGTTATATACTTTTCAATTTCGTTCACTCTCGATTGTTAGCATATCTAATAATAATGGTAAAATATTGTTAACTGTTGAAATATTCATTCAACTTTTAAAAGATTTATTTACAGGAATATACGGTAACCGTGGAAATTACTAAATAATTCAAGCATTGAGAACTGTATAATCTCAAGCTATTATTTGCTTGTAACCTATTTCTTCCTTTAAATATTTCTATTTTTAGATTTCAGTGCTGTATTTGCTCATAATAGATCCTAGTATGATATATTATTTCCGCGGAGAATAAAATACAAGTAATTTTCCTGGATATCATTAGCAATATTATACTATGCTTTTATAGAATTGAAGAACTTTTTAATGATTTATTTTCCTCTTTTCATATCCCTCAAGATATTTCAAGAAATTGTGCACAAAATAGCATACCAAAATACGTGTTAACTAATAATGAAAGAAACAATGAAATGAATCAGAAATTTAGAACTTTGGTTATGTGAGTGATACAATGATACAATGATACAATGATACAATAATACCATAATTATACAAGACTTTTTTTATAGGTGTCTCGAGAAATTGACGTATTCAATGAATTTGCGATATTTCAGTGAGTTGCATAACTCAACTTTTATTTACTCTCTTGCGAAATGTTATCTGCGTGTAGGTTTTTAATTTCGTCGTTGAAGTTTTACTGAGAACAATGTCAGTTTTTTTGCATTAAAATGTCGTACGATACATCTTGCAACTACTTGGTGTCTTAGAATTGTGCATCCTTGTCTCCGTTTCGAAATAATACCTGTTCAGAAATCTAAGCTAATATTCTGGGGCTATATAACAAAGCTAAAATATTATTTAAGTTGGATTTTTGTCTTATGTTACGGTTTATCGGAATTGCCTTGTTAGTGCTGCCTCCTGTGCTACAAAAAACGTGTCACACTGGAAACTGAAAGCGGAATTTTAACGAGATGTCTTTTTAGCTTGTTTGTGTTTTCTCTTCAAAAAGTTCAAAAACAATTTTTTAAGAAATTAGAAAATAGTAGACTGATTTTGCATTCCAACCTCCTGTTCTCAACCCTGTATATTTGAAATCGTTTTACTTATTATTGAAACAAAATGTACAAACACAATAATTATAGTACTTTTAATCGAATTAGATCTAGATGTATGTGAACACATGGAAAAATTCTCATTATTTTAACTACACGTGTTGACGTTAGGAATAAAATTGACCATGAACACAATATCAGGTCTGCTAAGAGGCATTTTGATTTCCTCGTATATTCGCCGATATAACATAAGAGCTTAAGATGCCAAAACATTCTTTTCATTATTTTGTGTCCAGTAAACAATGTACGATGGATATATAATATAAGAGAAAATATTCTTCTGAGAAAATACATTTTTAAAATTAATTACTTTTTATCGAAAATAACAAGTAGGAAGCTTTATAAAATAGTGCATGTAAGGTGACTATGGAAGTGTTAAAAATTTGATGTCATATCAAAGTCACCGTCTAAACATGTCAAAAAAGCTGGTATTACTCCTACAGTATAAAAATTCGTTTCTCATAAACACTTTGTCGACCAGTATCAAAGAATTTTACTCGTATGCAGACAAATAATCCGTCTTCATCTTCGTCTTATCATCTAATCCATGTGGTCGTTTCCTCAAGGCTTTCGCCCTATATTGCTCGTCTCACCTAAGTAGCTGCCGCGCCGTTGGGCGGTGGGGGGGAGGGGGAGGGGCGTCCCCGCAATGTCGTCGTCGATGCTCGTGCGACATCGGACAGCAAGCCTCCACTAAATCTGTTGAAACGGACGAGGGTGCGATGCAATACCCTCCCTCACTTCTCTAAACCCCAATCCTCAAATGCCCTCACTCCTCCGTTCTCCTCCCGCGATTGTAACCATCAAAGTCACCTCGACAGCGGAGTAAGCGCTTCCGACAACGTGAGGGTTCGTTTTATAAAATTGCTCTCCACGGAAATAAAAAGTGAGGAATTTGTAATTTACAACCTTTCGATACACACAAGAAAATATATTGTTTTTGAAACGAGATTGATTCATAGCTCTCGTTAACAATCCATGAATCAAATACGCATTTAATCAATATAGAGATGCAATGTTATTTTCTAAAATAAAAATGAAAAATTGGAAAGAAAAGAAACATGAACTTGTGCTTTAGTCTTCAATTCAAATTAATTCATATAAATACTCAGAGAACAACTTCAACATACGAAAGGGAATGTCAATGAAAATCAGTTTATTTTATGATCTATATTCTATTCTCTTAGTTTAAATGCATATCAGTGAGGTGATACTAGTACTAGTTTAAGAAGAATAAATGAAAGATGTGGTGTTAACAATAGTTCTTTCTCCTTTATATCCTTAACACATTGTTTGTATTATTTTATTTTAGATTGATGATGTCAGCTAAACTGGCGAAAGAACAACCATAAGAATAAAAAGTTGCCCTAGAAGACAATACCACATCTTACATTTATTCCATTCACTGTAACCTAATGACAGGTTTTACATCTTATGAATTTTTTAAAAAAGAAGATGGAACTATTTCTAATACTTAATGTTTCAACACTTCAATTCTCCGTTTATAATATTAAAGACATCCCACAGGGTAGGAACTTCCGGTATTGGTATTGGCCGAATCTTTTGTCCCAGCACAATTTAGTATTCCTATAATGAATTAATGAAGCAAGTGAAATAAATTCTTGTATGTAGTGTAGAGAGGGCTTCCATTCGCAGTCGTCGTCCGTCGCCTGGAAAAGCCTTCGTGCGCTGAGGAACAGCCATTGAGGGACTCTGCAGGTGGCGCGTCTTGTGCTCCGAGCGACGGGCAGTTAGCGTCACGCGTCCCTTCCACTCACAGGCACAAAAACGCGCGCAGGCCTACGCCCGGTCCGGGCATTAAGAAAGGTGATTTTCCTTCATGTGGCGGGAAATGCAAGTGCGGTTGAGGATATCACACTGAGGGATGAGCGAGCAATAGGAGAACAATGGACGTAAAAAAAGGGAGAGATCGGGAAGAGTGAAAGGGAAAGTGGGAATGAGAAAAGAGGAGAATGTGATAGAGAGTAATCTCCCATTCGCGGGAGAACAAAGCATCAATGAATGGATCGAGGGTGGTTGTATACTTGAGAGAAACGAAGAAGAGAGACAAAAGGAAATGGTGGAGAAGAACGCAATGAACGAGGAAGGGAGGGGATAGCGCTAGTGTCGCAGCGCGTAGAGGTGGCAAAAGAGGTAAAGGGGCTTTAGCGGCGGCGGTGGCGTTAGGACACACCAGAGGCGAGGCATTCGCTGGTAGCGCAGGACACTAGGGAAGGTAAAGGAGAGTAGCGCTATTATTTTGATTTACTCTGCGTGGCATTACGTGTCGCGGCCGACGCTCCGGGGATTACAGCGGCTCGAGCGAGTCGCGCGCCCATATATCCTGCTTACCGGCGTAAACGCCACCCGCTCCTTGCCTCTCCCCCCTCCTACCATCTCCCAACCCCATCACCTCAACCCTATCCTTCTCTCCTTCCGGTTGCACTAGAATCTAAATAAACAATACATTAGCACGAGGCGCCGCGTGGCTGAGTCGGGAGCAGTATAGCAACCAGCGGCGACGGTGACGCGGGTTCCCCACTCGTTTTCCCAACACGTAACGTCTACGGTTCTACCTCATAGCAACAGGTTTGGCAGATTTGATGGATGGAACACGCTATCAGATATCGCGCCGCGTATCCACAGGAGAGCAAGGGTAAATCTCGTTTAACATTTATTATTGATAAAAAGTTAATAATGAATGGGATTGGTATATTATGACTGTGTGATAGCTTTGGTAAACCCAATTCCCACAGGAATTGATTCACTTTCATCAAAGTCATAGTTCTTTTCACTATTCTAATAACGACAAGTGATATTTATGAGCAAGTTCATCTACAGCACTTTTAGAGTAAAATTTGGTGGTTATTTACATTCACCTCACAATAGTCTGTCGTCACATTTGCATGTCTTAACTTTATTTTTAAACGTATTTATTTTAAATCTAAACGTATTTTATCGTATTTGTCTTTACTTTATTTCTAAACGGTTTACGTATGTTTTCTCTTCAATGCTGTTGAATGCGAACGACAGCGTGTGGAAGTTCATTCAGGACACTGAACGTATGTGCTGCTCCTCCATATTCGTTTACCTGTCAAAGAGAAAGGTGTTAATCATTTTTCTTTGCTGGATACTGGACTCTACCAGCAATATCGCTAGCCCACGAATGCACTCACTAGATTCTTTAAGTCTCATGCCCCATATACTACTATCCCCAACTTATATTAAATTTTTTATTAATTGTTCTGTAATTTATCTATAATTTCTATCCCCCACACGGGACTTACATCTAGTAAGTACGTGTTTGGCAAACACGGGGTCCCAAGCTGAGTCTGGCATTACTTCCACTTACTTGTGCTATGCTCCTTCCTTTCTCTTTTCTGACCTTCCTTGGTCACCTCTTGTTCTTTTCGATCCCGACGCTATTAGGGCTAGGGTATCTTTCATTTTTCTCTTTCATCTTCTTTTTTTAAAATGTTTTTAGTAAAGTCGTGAGATATGTTGGGATTTGAGTTTTGAGTTGTAATTCAGGAGGGTTTTTAGTGGGTATGGCTGAGTCATTCGGCGAGTCCCACACGCGGGGAGAGTCATGTTGGCTCT
>NNCF01126328.1:947538-961290 GCA_002313205.1 Laupala kohalensis | reverse complement strand
ATTTCTATCTAATAGACATGCAAATAATATACTTCTGTTAATGTTTTTCAACCAATATCCACCGAAAAATTCTTTTTAAATCCCATCACTGAGAGAATTTGATTCGTTATGAGTAATTTTTGTCGCTCAAGCGCAATATCATTGTTATATAAAATTCAAGGAGAGAATTATTTTGTTTCGAATACTTATTATAATATTTATTATTTTCAAACAATAACATCAATTACGACCAAGTGACACAAATTAAAGACAACAGCTCACATTGTTCTTCTTCTTAGAGTCCCAAGAACACTTGAAAGAAAACTCGCAAAATGAAAAATAATAATTAATTAGGAAAAAGTTTCTTTAGGGAGCTAAGTAAGAGGGGGATCAAGTTTTCATGTAAAAGCTTGTACTACGAAGTAAAGAAGTCACAACTTGGCCGAAGTTGCTTTGCCTTTCTTTTGTTTCTTCTTAAGAGGAAGAGAGATTGAATCACATCTCGCTGTTACAGTTGTCACTGACAATTTCTTCCTTAATACGCGACAAATTTCTACGAAAAGTTCTAACACGTATCCCCTCTTCAAAAACAACTAACAAACAAACATTTCTATAACTATTGTATTATCAAAAAAATGGCGCTGTTTGCTATTTGAAATATTGTATTTATTTGGAGCATAAAGAGGAACTAATATTTTTGCAAACTGGAAATAACACTTACTTTGGAATGTAATCTCTCTTAACAGTATTAACAAGTAATTTGAGTATTTCAATTGACCCTAGCGCTACTTCCAAAGAGTATCACCTGTCTGTTAAATCCACAAATACCAAATGATTCATGACACAGTTCGAAGAAACTCAGACTAGAAATCAGTACAGAACCAGAAATTTTCTGATGTAACACAGTATCTGAAATTTTACTGTATTGATTTCGTAGATTTGGTAAAATTCATAAAAGGAAAAATATGATTTAGTTGTTGATAGAATTGGTTGAAGAATAAAAAAATCAAAATCAAACTATGTTTACCGACAGAACTTTAAGTTTTTGTGTTGTACAGGAAACTGTAAAAAATAGTCGGGAATAGTTTTATTAGAATAATCATCATGGAAACCTTGTGATGACTTTACGTGCTCCCTGAATAAATAAGAGGCTTGACTTCATACGTTTTTCTACGCTATTTCATCTAAGAAGAGATACGCTCTTTCGTGAACAACTAGAGATATTTTCATGTATTCGAAAAGAAGTGGGTAATACCACTAAATTATCTGATAGTTGTGCTTAGATGAAATACTGAATAATTCCGTAACTCAGAAGTTGGTTGAACTGATCTTCGGATAATATTGAACTGAGGTTTTCTCCCACTTGATATTTAGTATTGATTGTTCCGGAAGCAAATGAGGTTGAAAACGAGAACTCAATGAAATATTAGGAAGCAGTGTACAGTTTAACTGAAAAAAATGAATGTGTTAGTTCTGCAACAGGTGATTTCCAAACAAAATCTCGATGAGCTCTTTAGTGGTGGAGGACAAATAAAATCGAGAGTAACTGCCAAGATTCTACGGTGTTATTATGGAAAAGGAACGAAACGAGATCGACTTCAGTTGTTCGATTCACAATCGCCTTTCAAAGGACCTCTATGACCACTTCAGAATGTCTTTCTCAACCCCTCTTGAATAGCATTGGCACTAGACTGGAGTGGAAATCTTGAAAAGAAAGAAGTGATGCAGTTATACACGTTAGACCTCTTCAGGAGAAACTAATATACGAGAACTCTTCATGGTAAATGGGAATAAGACATAATATTTGGAAAATATCCGAGGTCAGAAGTATCGAATTCTCAACGTTCAGTTAGACTTAAGTGGATACGTTTTAAACTGGAAATAATGAATACTTCACAAGAACGAATAATTGACTACATGGAAAGTATTCAAGTGTGCAGAAATTGAGTGAATAATATAATACCTAAAAACACCTATCTCTTAAGCTTGCTTTATCTAGATATTGTTGCTGAGATTGAAAACAACGTTGAAGTACAATCATAACATAGATAAAATAATAGGAGTTTATGCGTTGGTCTTAGGTGAATAAATACTCTTGTGCAGGGAAAACTTTATCACTTACGTATAACATGAAATAAAACGGAAGTAAAAGGGAAAAAAGATTAAAAGAGTAATCAGAAGAATATTAAAACACCATATAACAATCAAAGTAATGTTTATTGATGAAAAGTTAAGTAATTTACTTTTTAATGATACATTTTTTTAGATAATTATCAATTGAAATTTTTGTATGGCATGGTTACACCTGTCGAAACACTTTACGATGGTGAGAGTAATAAAAGTTTCAAAATAATAAATATTGGAGAAGAATTTAAAAGTAAATTAAATTAATTATTCGGATATTCATTAATGATATTCTTGAAAATTAAAAGGAAGTATCATTGAAGTATTTCGGAAACCTGAAGACAATTTTGATACCCGGAATTAATTTAAATCTAGATAAAAAAGAAGAATTTTCAACTTTTTGTGATCTAAGTGTAAAAAATACTGATAGTATTTTTAACGAAATTTTCTTTTCAACAAATCTGACAACTCATTTTGTCTGCAATAATACCTAAGGAATAAATTTGAGTGAGGAGAAGATTAATACAATACAATAAAATAAAATGATATTCAGGTGAAGGTCGCTGTAGAGCATTTCAACCTCTGTCACTTCCTACTCACCAACAATCTCTCACCCTTAGTCGAGTTATATTATTTGAGAAGAGGACACGAGACATAATAAAATGCTGCTGAGGAACGCTTGTTCGCGGCTCGAAAAGAATGACACTCATTATGAATCTTCGCAGCAGTCGGGATTGTGGAGGAGGCAGAGAGACATTCTTGAGACAGGGGCGCAGCGATGCGAAGAAATTCCCTTCGGTTGAGAGGCAGGAGAGGAGTTACAGCCGAGGGAGCAAGGCGACGACACGAACGGGGAAAATGGAGAAGAGTCTGAAATATTCATTGAGACCCCAGTATTATGCGCATATTGCAACTGTATTACGAAACTAATTAACAACTTACAAACACTCGTAATTAAAAATCTGTTTCAATAACTCGGAGATTTTGAAGGTGGTGATAATTTAGAAATATGCTACGCCCCGATGAACTCAAGATTCTTCTTATTAATTAAATTCTTTCGAACACATTAACATTTCCGTCTCATTTTCCAATCAACGTAATAAAATCTTCTCTTCCTCGTTTATTTTTGATGGGGGGTCGCTATTTCGTTTTCAATCACCCTTAGCATGAAAATACATTTTTATTGCCACATTATTATTGTTATTTCCTTATCATATAAATGTGACAATATAACATATATTGTCACCTCATTTTACATTAGAGAATTTTTAAATTTCTGAAAATAGGGTTGTTTTACAAGATTTATTAATTTATTTTTGTATGTAGCAGCATTTGACTGATATTATTCGTAGTTGTAGTTTTTGTAAACTCTTATAATCTATTGATATGTTTCTACGTCCATAACCAATATTATAAGTGTAACGTATAATGGAAATAATGTACATTTATCATTTAAATCATTAAGAGTTTTATAACGGCATGCAAAGCCATAGCATACAACTATTTTTACGCGTCATTTTTTTTCCAGATAATGTGAAAACCTGACCTCACAATGTTAGTATGAAAATTGATTAATTTAAGTCATATTAATTCGGTAGTTCTGTGGGATTATTAAATCCCCCCATTATTTTTAGTTCAACGCATTACAAATAGAACCTACACTTCCTATATTACAAGGACGTATTGGAATATAGTTTTTTTCTTTAAGTGAGCTCCTTCTTTTGTTTTCTAGGGGAAATCATACAATTTATTAATCCCTTTGTCAGCTCTACTCTCCACTTTTTGAAGAATACGTCCTCTTTTATAGAGTTTTTAAATATTTCAATGCCAATTTGGATGTTTTACGTCTGAATCAATTGAATGAAATTAATACACAATTTTAATTACATCTAATTGTTATCATAATATTTGTTTTCTAGATTTAGTAAACCTCCCATATTCTTACCATAAACATTATGACACTGTGGGGAAAAAATTCACGATCAATAAAATTTAAAAAAATGTACAAGTACCAAAACAGTGTCGATTCGTAGTTATTATGTCGAAACGAAAGTTCTATACATCTTACTTGTGTAATGTTCCGTTTTTTAACATTAAACACTGTATTTGTGAATAGTAGTCGTTTTTTACTTTCATTTTAACGAGCTAATTAAATTTAACCAACTTCTTGGTAGTGACTAACACAATTTCGTAATGGTTTTGGCAATTACTTCAGGAACTGATCTTAACTCCATTTGTGCGTATCAGTCATGAAATTATTACTATATGTTATTAAAACTGAAATCATTTGATAATCTGTATATTAAAAAAAATATTTTGCTACAATAATACGTTGTAATACAACAACGTAATAAACGGTAACTGAAATCAGAAGTATGCTGGTCAGGTTTTCTTATGAAGCTGAATCTTCCTTACATGTATCTCACAGACCAGACCGCAGCTCGCAACAGTTTCTTGATGAATGTTGAGTAAACAGAACGTGCAACTGTCGCAGGAGACTCTTCACTCAACGTTCGTCAGCTTGCATCTGATCCGAAGTTGCCGTAGTTGCCGTGTTCTGCGCCTCTGTCGCTGCCTCAGCGCGACGCCCCTGCAGCCTGACACCTGACGCCCAGGTGCGCGCGTCCTTCGGAGAGCGGTCGTCTCCGCCTCCACTTGTTGAAAAAATGGCACAAGGTACGTTGCAAATCACTGATATTAAAATTGTTAGTTTAACGTTTATATTCGGAAAACAAATTAACTTAGCAGGAAAAGAGGAGCACGAAAGGAATGAAAATGACACGAATTTCTTATTCCCATTGAAAGTAACTCACAACCCAGACACAACAATGTGTCATGCTGGTTCAAAATGTTCCACACTACAAGGATATAATTTTCACTTAAGGAAAAGCTCCATAACATCTTATCCTCGGGCCATGCACCACTTTCGGTCCATCTTCAGGCACGTTTATCATTTACATCAGACCTGAGTGTCGACCTGACGCAATCTAGTACTACCAACCTAGTGCAAACAAACGAACCTCACTTGTTTACATTTTGATAATTCTCACAAAATGTTAGATGGAAGTAAATTAAAATTAGTTTAATAAAATATATCAAAGTTTCATTGCAAGTTGACATGATTGACTCTAAAGTTAAATTAGTAAAATTAATTGAATATGACTAGCTAAAATTAAATTAATTTCATTAGATTACGTATAAATAATATACATAATACAAGATAAGTATTAAAAAGTCTTAAAATAATGTTTGCTTACTAACTTTTTTTGTATTCAAAATTAAAGGTTCCCGCCAGCAAAGAGAATACTGTTTTACGAGACAAAGGGAACAATAACATTCCGTTACAGGGTCTATCTTCATTTGTACTCGCAGTTTCTCAACAATTTGAACATCGTGATCATGGAGTTTCCGACAATCAATTACATTACCTTTACTCGCAATTACAGCCGCAAATATTTGTTGCACATTTTCTCGACTTACAACGACGTACAACGACGTTTGGGATACAACGTTTGATTTGTAAATATCTGCTTACATACGTTGACAGGTTTCATTTGCTTTTTGAATGAAAAAATAAATACTTTTTTTTTGCAACAATTTACAGTTCATTATTTTATAAACTTTAATTTGAAAACTGAAATTGAATGCCGTGAACTCTTTAATTTAATCTTTTTTAATTACCATCAATATTATACACTAGTCGATGTGTGTTGTATAATCACACATGACGAAAAAAGGAAGTAGTCATATTTTACTTTTACGATGCGCATATTTCTTGTGTATATAAAATTATTTCATTTATTATACTTCGCTAATGTTAAAAGTAATAATTTTCGGACAATGTTTGTTGGTCATCTAAGAAAGTTTCCATAAATTAAAATCAGCAATAAGTTTATCATAAAGTCATGAGCTCATTTTAGTTGCAACTTGTTTCATTCATGCAAGCGAACGAACTTCTCAAGTTTGTAACTTACTTGTACTAATTTTCATGATAATTTATTACCTCATTAGACTTCATTGTACAGCAATGAAAGAAATAAAGTCTGTGAGAAGTAGAGAACTATTAGTTTGTAACACAGGGAGATGCGAAGAGTGAATTAGTGAAGAGCTATTGCAAACATACAGTGTACAGTCAAACGTATCTTTTGAAGAAGAAGAAAGCATTAGGATGTCACATGACTAGGAAGAGAAGTAGAGAATTAATCTGAGAAACCTGGAACTACGATGTAATAAGGATGTAAATACAAAAGTAAATAATCTACATTTGTATGACCAAAGTCTCCTGAGACTTTAAATTTCTCTCTCTTCGGCTGTTTCACTCATTTTCAAGACGTGTGACAAATATATCACCAGGTAAAATAAAACTATTTGCTGTCATAACCACAGAAACCGCCCGCCCACCTCCCTTCACTACACCTATGCTCAATAAACTGCTATTACCCGTCTAGTGCTTTCTCAAAAATTGCATTTCTATGCTTCCGGGTTTCAAATGTCGTACTGAGTTGTTTGCACACTTTTAAAAGACTGTCTTAAACAATTCACCATGTTTGGTAAATATTTATCAAATGTTGTCGTTATAAATTAAAAAGATATGTAACAAATGTGTGATCTATTTCGTTATTAACCAATGTTATGAATTAAATCAGTTTACTATTAATTTCTGAATTCTGGATATACTTCTTATATATAATATAAATATTTGTTCAATACCATTCGGGTTGCGTATTCGTGTCTCAGAGATATGACGCTATTGCGTACATATCACTATGATCTAAACGCACTACTGGAATAAAAGAGAACGTGCATGACATTTAGCTTCATTGGCGCCTTCTGTGTGACGTACACAACAAGTGAGTAACGACGGAGCGCACATCCGTTGCAACAACATGCGCTCTCCTGCAAGCGATGTCAACAACAAAGAAGTCACGTTCAGGCGACCGCACGATCATCAGACAACGAAACAAATCCTCATTATCCCCGTGGAGTGGGTCCGGTGCAGAGCTCACACATCAATTGCAGTTCAGTGAGCCAGATTGACACGACCCTCCGAGGACGGGATGGGTGATGAAGGGGAGTCCGGATGAACGAAAATCAACGGGGCAAGACACGATGGAGGATTATAAGGGCGATCGTTGCCCCCGTCGTAATTTCTTTCATGATGAAGAGTTAATACGTCTTATGATTAAATAGTCGTACACATTCATGTATATTAAATGTCCTCCCTTTAAAAGAAAAGATTTTGCTTGTGAGTTCCCATATATCCGTATAGTATTGTGATTTTTATATGAGAAGAGGGTACAAGAAAACAACTCATTTAAAGACACAAAAATTAGTAAAGAAAATATTTCAATTTCTTTAATAATATGAAACGAATGAACAATCGATAAGGAAGATTATAAGTAGAAAAGCTATCAATTTGAGAGAAATGAACATGAAATCTCTTTCATTGAAAAAACGATTCTGCACCACTACGATCCAGAGACATGAATCTATGTAATAAAGGTATTAGTAAACACCATTATTCAGATTATTTTTCTTATCGTGAAAGAACAAAAGGGCTGTTTTATTGAAAGTATGTTTAACTCTCCTTCAACTATATTTAATGGTTTTCCCTATAGTCTCCTTCTAAATTGTCTGTGAATCTGAATGTAACAACAGTTGAAATGGTTAATGGAAAACGTCCGGTTGTACAGAAAGCACATGTGATGACAGAAGCAGACGTCGTCGTTTGGCTGAACACGTCCCGCGGTCTTTGGCAGGAGAGTCACAATGTATACGTAGTCACGCGCTCACGTGTGAGCGTGTCCACGAGGACACCCTCATGACGGCGACAGTCTAAGTGATCGTGCGACACACAAACCATATCGGAAAATTCACAGACAATGTTGTTCTAACCAAAGTATTCTCTGAAAAGAGGGAACTCATCTCGAAATGTTAATCGTGTATACGTTGATCTTTGAAAAGCAAAATGGTGATGTTTATGGACATTTCATTTTTGCTCTCTTTTCTTAATGTGCATCGAGTTTGATATTTATTTTACAATGATAATGCTGATATATTTTTCGCGACTGTTCTTATGTTTAACGCAGATGTGGCTTGATATTTCTTTCTTTGGTTTCAAACGAAACCAGCTTCAAAAACAAATTTCAGTCTTCTGCGTATGGTTGCCCTAAATAATAGCGTAAGGGACACCAACCATTTCACAGATCAAAGCAGGAGTCTGCGAATTTTCGAAATAAACATTCCACGCAACATAATTGTCTGCAAACTGTCGGACGATTCAGTACAATTGTGTTCAGTACACTGACAACAACCATCTAATAACTTCATTTTATATCACTTTTTAGAACTTGAAATAAAGAGTAGTTAACTATTCTATTAATGTGCATCTTAAAATACAAAATGGACAAAAACGTTAAAAATAAGTGGGAATAGTTCCATTGATTTATGATCACGTAATGACAGTGGCATCGATAGTATTTGCGAGGTCCTGTGTGAGTTTACAAAGCGAAGCTTTCCAAGAGAACTCGGCAGATTTTCTTGGACGATCCCATACATTCGTATACGGTCCGCAAAAGAAGTCCTCACTCTAAAACTTACCACCACGAGTTGCATGGTCGGGACATTAGTATATGTACGTGCATTTATTAAGTGCTTGCTTCTAGTTAAATAAAAAGATTTAAACTTTATTTATTTTAAAATAATTATGGGGAGAGACCAATATCATTCATCCTAATAGTCGGATTATCCTAATCAGTTCAAGCATCCCATGGCAGATGGATCTGAAATTCTTGCCCCCAAAATTTCAGGCTTTTTTGAGGTCCAAAATATTCAGCCACGAGAAAGCCTAAAATATTGGGTCGGCCCAAAATGTTGGGCCTCAAAAAAGACTGAAATTTCGGGCTGGCTCGAAATTTGTCGTTTCGTCTCTCACTCCCAGATGGTAATGAAAGCGGGATATCTCCTTGGTTGCCCTTTTCGCCGATAATTAATTTTGCCCAGAGTTAATGATATTCAAGGCATCTTTTACGCACTGTATAATATGTCGTGTGTGAATTTTCGCAACCGAAAAATCCGTCATCCTCAACTGTGGTCAAACCTGCTTACTGGCGGTTTGATGGCCACTACAATAAGCTCAGCCATCAGAATAAAATTCTTATGGTGATTTTGGAATAATTTAAGGAATTGATAACAGTACGCATTTGCTTAAAAAGTGTTCTATTAAAACTGCTCAAAATAAAACTTGTTGATTATTCTGTATATTTTATAACAAATAGCCATTTTGTTCAGTTTTGGGAGGTACAAAAATTTGAAATCCACCTCTTCTTTTGGGACCTTAAATCGGAATTGTATCTCGAATTAATTACTTTATGCTGATATTCATATTGTTATTTACCAATCGTTTTATGTACTTAGGAAATTTCCTAATTTGACCAGTCTCATCTTGTTGATCGTAGACAGTCCGTTTATTTTTCTCATTATTACATATGTTCAATCAATTTGCGCAATAATCTGAGAATATTCCTCTTTGATTGGAATTGTGGCGTTAATGGTGTCATTTGAAATGCTTGATGCACAGGTCAAGCAATAATATTAATTATAAGTTTTAGGATTGGTATTTTCAGAAAAAATTATTTGCATATCTATTTAATTATCATTTTGTTATTTGTGCTTAATTTTTATTTCATTGGGTATTTCACTCCTAATATAAATTCTAAGGAACCAACAATATAATATATACATTTCGGGCCAGCCTCATCAGGTTGCTCTTGCATTTCGGGCTGATCCAAAGATATTGCAGGCCGAGACCAATAATAAAGGGCTCGGCCTAAAAATTATTTTAGGTCCTTCTGCCATGGGCTAATATGTCATGCTATAGTTCATCTAAAATCGCTTTATTACATAAATGGTAGAGGAAAAATTGACGCATATATTTAGGCACATGACAAAACTTCCATGCCTGTATGAGCATCACACCTGTACTTAAGGTAAAATAAAGTTAAATAACGGTCCGTATTAACGACTGCAGTTTGAAATGCATCATCAAACTGCACTTGCTAGAACGTAATTTTTAATAGGAAAAGAAATTCTATAGAAAATATAGACGGTGTTTTGCATTAAGGGCTCAAATTGAATCTTTTAACTATATAATTTAAGAATGATAAATTAAACGTAGTTTGTATGTTGCTCATTGTTTTAATGTTATAAAGCTTNTATATATATATATATATATATATATATATATATATATATATATATATATATATATATATATATATATATATATATATATAGGTACGTTACTGACGAAAAAGCTTTATAACATTAAAACAATGAGCCCCTCCGTGGCGAAAGTGGCAACGTTCTCGCTCGTCACTAAGTCATCCCGGGTTCGATTCCCGGAGGGGGCAAGAGAGAATTTGTAGCTCTTTGTATCCATGTCCCCAATGTAAAAATGTTCTATAGTTAACTAGAAAAGCGATGTATGATATTTAAATTTTAAGTTAACATTTAGATATGAAATTAAATAATTATCGGTCAAGTCAAAAGCATTACTAAAATTTATTTTATCATGGATTTTAGCGCTACTATTAACAGTGTTGTGATACACTTCAATTATCTCATACTAAGAATGAAAGTAAGTAATCTTCATTATACTTACTTATTAGCAGAAAAACCAGATTTCTTATCTATATAATTCTTGCAGTTATAGGCATTTCACTTCAGTGCCAACATAAACTGTATAATTATGTATTCGCTTAAACGAAGCACAATCGTCGACCACATTGACTGGTAGCACGGGCATTTACTGGTGTCATAGGACACAACTGTGTTGGTGTCGAGTTCTTTATACTGGTTTGTGGTGGGGGACGCCGAATACAGCCGGCTCGCTTCTCGACACTCAGAGTCGCATGAGTCAGAGTTCCATAGTTAAAGTTCTATGCTTAAAATATGTTTTACTAAAATTTGAAGGCATAAAAATATGAACTCTGAAGGTATGAATTGTTTAGTGTTTGACAAATTTTAGTATTGGGGAGCAAATTTTATCATTAGTTCCTTTATTCCTTTGACCTTAGGGAACCTTTCAACTCAGCTGTCGATGCTCGTATCTTCTCTGTATTCCTTTACTTATTATCCTGTCTTATATTTGTATATAAATGATTTTAGATCTCCCAATTTTAGTTCACTAGACCCGGTGGATTCTTGAGACAAACGTAGTGGTTTCAGATATAGTGAGACATGTTGATTCTTTCAGGAAGAGTATTCCGGCGTTAATTTTTTCCAGCTCGTAGTAAAACAGTTATGTTTGAAAAGGCTTAAACACTATAACAATCATCTGCTTGTTAAATCACACAAAGCGAAAAAGGGATCAGACTTGCCTATGATAGTCACTCATATTTTCTTACGTAAAAAGAAGTAGAAGTGTTTTGACCATAAAAATTCAATATTATTCTTCAATTATCACTAATTAGTCTTAAGAGGGAGAGAGCAAACGACTTAAATACATATTTTATTTTCATGTAAAATATACGTAGAAATTGTTGTTGAAATGAGCTGCTTTTCATTCGGTGCAGATGAAGAAAAACAATTTTAAGTTAGTTAAATGTTTGCCTTTAAACATGCATTGTGCATTTACTTTAAAAAAAATATATTCAATTATTAAATATTTTATTTTGAATATATTATTCTTCATTCATATGTGTGTCGTGGAAGATTCTGTATTGCATTCACAATAAAGTCTCTTCCTCTCCAAAATAAATATTCAAGAAGGTTCAATTAGAACAAAATTTATTTTCTACCGTCGTAACATAAGAAAACAAAGAATGACACCAGACGGCAGGACCAGACGTAGAAAGTTCCGTGCGTATAACTCACAAATGGTTTCTGGCGAGTCGGTGGTCGGAGATGCCGTGCTTGGTGTGGGAATATCCAGTAATTCTTGCTTGAAGAGGCCGGGCAGTGGTATGACGAGAAGTCTGTTCACTGCCGGTCTGTTGGTAGAAGTATGAATTTGTGATTAGGTTTCTGGTTTGAATTATGCGGGCGAAGGCGTAGCGATCCTGTTCGCGGCCGATTAATAGACAGAAGTGAGCGTTGAAAAACTCGGTGTGTTCGTGGCCCATGCGTAGGCAGAAGTTAGTTGAATTCTGGTTTGCATAGACAGGCGTATGCGTGCGGCCGTTGCGTAGACCGGAACGATAAGTAATCTTGCGATTTTACGAGCCGTCTGTTCGCCGCTAGTGCATAGATAGGAATGATAAGTAATCAATGTAGGGGCATAACACTACGTTGAGATTCGTTTATTTATAGATAAACGAAGGTTTCAGTTTGCACGCGGCACGCGTGTGCATCAAAGAGTTTCTCGTCGTAATGTTAGGATTTAGGATTCTTTGACGTCTTCCAGTTAACAGCATGGCGTCTCGTCGTAGTCGTCGGCTTCATGGGGGAGATTCATCGATACGTATGTATAATACGTATTAGGTATGTAATATGTAGGGATGTGTCCCTACATGTGTATTATTTAACAATGTAAATATTGGCAAATATGCTTATTTTTTAGCTATCGAGGGGCCATTTATTAGGAGTGTACCTTGGGAAACGCCGTTATTCCGTCTAGTGTAGCAGTTGTATTCCAATTTTGACTACGGCTTTATAATGAAAGGCGGTAGTAGCAGTTTCGTTGGAAGGAATACACGTGGATACACACGTTGTTCAGAGCCACCGTCGTTGGAAAGACAGCGCGGGTTGTAGGGTTTGCTTCGCGTTCGCGCGTTGGTTTGGTGACACGAGGCTCGCGTCTATACAAAAGCAGACGTGATGTCGCAAAAGCAGACGTGATGTCTGCTTCGGTGCGCGGCTTTGCATGTGGCACTGGTTGCGCGGAAGCGTGCGAGCTCTAATCCGTCGATTTGCTTTGGGACATTTTTTATGCTTTAGATCTGCGTGTGTCATTAACATCCAGTTTCAGCACACATGGATGAAGATAACGTTCTACACTGTTTTGTGCATAGAGATGTTAGATTTCAACAGAAAAATCATTAGTTCGCTTATTAGTAGTTTATGAGTAGGTCATTAATCCGCTTTTCCTATAGCATTTTATTTAAAATACTTGCTTCAGTTATTTGTGTTTGTTTCTAGAGAGAAATATAATATTAGCAGCTCTATAGTGACACAGGAAATTATATGGTTTTTCTATTTTTTATTATTACGTTATAAATGGAATAATTTGTATGATTTAATTACAAACATATTACACATTTTAAACACTAGGGTATTGTATGAACTGAGATATAACATTTAAGGATATTTTAAAAGAATATACTTTTCTTGGATATACTTTTTAATAAATGGATGCCTCATATTTCATGTACAATGAAGAAGTTAATTTCGTCTTCCTTCATTCAATAATAAATCCTGTATACTATTAACATCTATATTAATGTTGTTATAGAAAGGTCAAATGAAACGTTGCCCTCTCTCAAGCAAGACAGGTTTAGAATCAATATGTACGTAGTTGTGAATGCTTCCAAGTGTGGCACTGTTTTCATACTTATATGTGTGAAAAAAATCATTATAATGGGGTATCCAAAATGAATCTGGATATGTCAAAGACGTGCTCCTTGCAGGAGAAATATATATATATATATA
>NNCF01126328.1:894719-947520 GCA_002313205.1 Laupala kohalensis | reverse complement strand
ATATATATATATATATAGTTAATTAATATTGATTTTACAAGACCTGTGATGATAGGAATAGGGATTCCAAGGAGTAAACAGTACACCATTTCATGTACTTATCCATCTATACGGTGAATTTAATGCATTGCTGACATTGCATATGTATAGAATAGATAATTGATTAAGCATCTAAATGGTATGAATTGTACTGCCTCAAAACTGTATGTATTTTATTGTAGAGTTTCATACAAATGACTAGAAAGAAAGGTTATCATAAATATACTAAGAAAAAAATAATGTCTCTATTCTTCATTTTTTTAATAATAAAAAAGGCGCGATCTCTTATAATTGAATGACAATCATGCTTTATATAACATAATTTTAAAAAATTGCAATTAGTTTTTTGTAACAACATAACTTACGTGTTAAGTCTTAAAAAATTATCGTTAGTTATAGAATATTTATTTTCATATTTGCATTGTATTGTATTTTAATTTACTTTAGATTATATATAAATATGTGTGTAAGTGTTCTTTAAGGCGGATACCAAAATTTCTCCCGATTTGGCCAATATAGAGTGCATCACATTTTCCACATTTGAATTGTACATTAAGATCATTTTATGTGTAACTACATCTATTCCTGTATTTTCATTGTAGGCCACTGTATATGACAACATACTCTAGATATAACATAAGTACTCGAAAGCTCCATTGACAAAATATATTTTTTTGGTTGACAATAACTTTCGTCCTATTCTATCAGGCTGTGTATTGGGCTATCTCTGTCCATATTTATTTCGAAAGTTAAAGTCAATGAAAAATGTTTTCACTAAAATAAGAAGACACAAAATAAAATCTTCAAATTATATGATTAACGACGTATAATGAAAAATTTTCCCCAGTACCCAACATTAAGGAAAGAAACAAATGTTTAAGTTTTACAAATAATGTGTATCAACTATTTATATTTTTGCATCCCAGCTAGTAGTATTTAAAAAAATGGTTTTGTTAAGTATAATAGCTACGTCTGATAATAACTAATTTCGTCGTTTGTTTTTACTCTCTAAAAGAGAATCACTGTGGTCCTCCTCCATTAGAATGCCGCTTGTCTTGTTTCTTCGTAGTCATCCCATGCGCAATCCTCTTATCCTCCATTCTAATGCATCCTACTTTCTCGTGACGTCGGCTGCTGTTAGCTGCTTGGTTGGCCATACGCCAAGTCTCCCGGGCGTCCTAGTGATCTCCATTTACCTCGATCTCATTTCCAGAAATTTTCAATCTCGTGCAGGCACACTGGGATTATTAGAAATAATTTAATTTGAACGTGCGTGGGAGTATGCCGAAGAAAACACTATAATCGGATGCGCAGTTCTGAGAAATAGTAGAGTACGTTACACTAGGCAGAAACATTACCATTCAATCTGCCCAAGTATTCCAATCCAGGAGAGTTTTTTTTCATATCGATTAGTAAAAATACACAATGTTACAAAGTTAATGTTTCAGCAATTTATTTTGCCTTCATCAGAGCTATGCGGTCGAGTAAAAAGGAATGCTATTTCAACCTTTACTTGAATTATTTGAATTAGGTGAATTGATATAAAATCATGGTGGATTGAGACAAAGATTATCATTAGGTGTATTTGTATTTCTATGATTGTTTGGTAAAGTTCATAGATAATTTCGTTTTATGTTCTTCGTTCTGTGGAGTCCTGATGAAGGCATGTAATAATAATGAAACGCTGTTACATGACATACTGTAATATAATATCATGGAAACCATTGTTCATGATTCATGTATCATTACTTTGTCATGAATTCTTTTGAACTTTTTCCCTACTGGTAATCAAGATAATATTGCAAAATATTATTGATTGTAGTTACAAAATTTGCATTCACTGTCAATTCATATTAAACTTACAATCAAATGCTTATCTTGAATATAAGTAGTCGAGTTCCCCTTTCATTTTAAATTCTAAAAAAGAAACAAAATTAGAAAAGTCACGCCGTGCGAGTTGTCAGGGTTGGTAACAGGCTATCATAGAGGTACGGCAGAGGTCGTGCGGGATATTTGTACGATTGAACATTTGTACACTTTTTTTTTTATTAAATGTGAAACATTTTGTAACTTGGTATTAAATGATATTACCAAGTATTCCAAAGAAAACCTTTTTATGTTTCGTTTTTACGATTTTTGTTTCGTCGCTATGATTTTGTATTTCCATGTACTGACTTAGTTTATAAACAAAACTGAAGTATATTGTTCTGAGTAAAATAATTTTCTTTGACGCTACGGCAAACTTGTTAGTTTCATTGCGCGGAAGCCGGTGAAACACGTGGTAGGAGTCCAGGGAAGGGATTGTTAACCGCTTCGTGCTTTTCGATAACAGAAGTCGTCGCGATTTAGATCTTTGAGCACGTGGAGGAAGACAACTCGCGTGTCGCTTCTCTTGACACCATTTTGCTATAGAGCATATTTATACGAAAAAAGACATGTCTCTATTAATATTTGTTGAGAGATTCCACAATAATCGACCAATATCAGCACTGAACAGCGTCCTTATTGGAATATTTAAAAATTGTAATTTTATTTGTCATTAAAATTTGTCGCAGAGCTTCTTGGCCTGAACATTATATTGTATAACGTTCATTCATGAAATAATTATAGGAAATATTTAATGGATAAAAGAGATTATAATTTGCAGAATTTCTTGTTTAGTACTTACACCGTTGTGATTGGTCACTTCCTAGGACCAAAACTCATGTCATATAATCATTCGTCATTAATTCTCATTCATGTTTTCATTTTCTTGATGTCTGCATAATAATAATAATATCCATTGATTCTGGCTAGGAACATAGGTTGTCTACAAGTCTTTTCCGTTTCTTCTTTTCCTTATCAATGTATCATTCGAGCTGCGTTCCTCACGTTCCTCACAATGCAACATAAGTCATTCCAGCTGCGATCCTCACTTTCTTGTAACACGGTTCTTCTCCATGTAGTCCGGGACCTCCCTGTTCTACGTTGACCATGTGGATTGCACTGTAGTGCTGTCTTACATGGCTCTTCATCTTCTTTGAGTAAAGCGTGGCTTATCCATCCAAATTTCCGCCTCTTATTTGTATCTTATTATCCATTGATATCTGCATATTTTACTATCACTGCGCTTTCCTTGATATATTTTCAAAATTTAAAAAAACCCATGTGTTTCAAAGAGAATTGATATTTTAAAAAGGCAAGAGATAAGTATTACAACAAAGTAATGGATACTACAAAAGTAATCGCTTCACATTGGAAAAGCATTGCACATGTTATACCTATTGATTTTCAGGCAAAGGCCGTTCGTTATGGAAAACTATTGGCTGTTCGTTATGAGTAATTTAGTGTATTGACAAAATTTAGTGTAAATTATAAATTTAATGTAGAGATAGTAAACAAAATAAAATTTAATGCATTTTGTAGCTCTTAACTGTTCTTGAAGGATGTCTATAATATGTCTTATTGTCCATGTGCTGTTCCACGTGTGCAGCGAGAGTGGCGGGAGCGTCACCGGGGCGAGCGACGTCATCGTTACCGCGACCTTCAGCTTCGCCCACGAGACGTCGCATGCCGTTGCCTGCCATCTCCACAGAGAGGCCCGGTCGCGCGGCCAACAGTTTGTTACGTCGTGCTGCCGCCTACGCAGCCGCCGATGCAGCGTTCGCCGCTCGCGCCGCTGCGGCCGCCGCCAGCCACCATGTCATTCCAGAAGCCAAAGAGCAAGTGGTGAGACATATGATAGAAAGGGTCGGATTAAAAGCTCTCGGTGCTCGAAACCGTTATTGTCATGGGCCAGCATTTAAAAAAAAAATGCTAGTTAATATTTGCTTAAAATCAATTTAAAGATGAAAATGCTGAAATAGGAATGACAAGGTTAATATATAAAAAATAAAAAAGTTTAAGATAATTTGCAACATTTATTAATCAAATACTCTTCTCCTTGATTTTTCTGTGTCAACTTGTTAATTTCCTCGTATACAGTTTAATAAAAAGTAATCCTTTTAATAAAAAATGATCCGGAGCTAGTATTTTTGTCCGCAAGGAAATTTTTTTCCCGATCCGACGCTCGTTAGAGGAGAGTGAAGTAATGAAAAGAAAGAAAAATATCTAAAAATGAGAATCTCACATGAAAAGACCCCTCATTATAACTCAAACAACTTTGAGTTTTGCTTTTACTCACCCTTCCAACAATTGTCCAAATCATAAATATCATCATCTGTTTTGAAGATCATAATCCTTTTCATTAAAATCGACAGAGAGAACACTGCTGAAAGATATTTGCAACGAACTTACCTACAGATTATTAGTAACTGGATAATAATATTTACAAAATTTAATTACAATTTTCTACTGAATGGACAAGCACACATTACCATATGCGATATAGTATGCTGGGAGAAAGACTCTTGAGAGAATAAAACAGAGGTCCAGGGAGGTGAACTATGTGAAAGATAAAAGGGAAAATATTTTCTGACTAAATTTGTTTCAAAACTTTTCTAACTCAATTTTGGAAATTCCAACACCGAAATCATATTTAATACGTACTGTTTTTTAATTTATGGTGTCATATAGTATACACAGAATCCCGAAATCTGTATTCTGTACATGGTTTGGTGCAGGACACGTAACAATAATTTATTTTACAGAAATGTATGGGCACATGTGACGCGAAATTTTGTTTTCAAGAAGTGAATAATTTTATGTGCTAGTCTGTTGGGGTCAATTCTTTCTTTACTATTTTCATTTATCACAAATTGTAATTTAATTGTTTCAAGAGAAGCGTTTTTAGCTCGTGTGTTTTATTCACCTAATGAACCAATTAGCGCCGTGGAGTAGGAGAATCGTTCAATTTGTGTCAGAGCGTGGAAGCGGGTAGCGGTTCAACGTCCGGCTATGTGACGCAAGCCCCCAGCGCCACTCCGGCTTCAACGGCGGCGACTTCCACGACCCCTGCGCCCACCGCTGTGCGTCCTTCCATGCTGGCGCAACGCGTCTTCTCCGACGCCTTCCCTACCAGTCCACCAGGTGGCGCAGCCAAGGCACAGAGCTCCGTGGAGGCGCGTATGTTGGAAGTGCTACACGAAGAAACCGGACTGATGCAAGGTTTGGCGCAGCAACCGCACGCTCCCTTGTCGGCGCGCAGATCACCTGCTGCGATGGCGGCGGCGAGTGCAGCACGGCGGCGCGCAGCGGGTGCGATGAACGAATGCTTTTCCTTAGTATCCCTTTCTGTTATATATTTCATACAATAACACCATTACATGTTTCCTACTCCAGATCTGGGTAAATATTCATTGTCTAACGCATGTCAGAAAGATGATGTAACAATGCTATTCACTTTGTTGAAAATGAATTTCTCTTCTCTTCTCTTGAGGGTGAAGTATCATTTTAAAAAATCTTAATACACTAACGAAAATAAAAGGGAAGTAGTGTCTAAAAAGACAAATTACTTCTCTTTCTCTTATTGTTCTGTAATGTGATATGATGTGAAAATATGTCATCATAAATGATTACCATGAACTTCAAATTTACTCCATGGTTTTTATACATGAATCATTTTATAATAATATCTCAATGTTAAAAAACTGAAGGATCAGAATAGAAGCAACTTTGAAGGGATTTTTGCGCATTCTTCAATATGCAGACAAACTCCATCGCATGGTCTGCTTGCTGTAAGAAGAGAAGCGAGTAAGGTAACTGTCTGAGGCCAGAAAATCAAAGATTTCTACCCTTCACGAATCACAAGGGTCCGTCAGGGCCATTGTGGATTTGATACTATTATTGAACAAATCAATATCATAATTTGGTTTGTAGGAGACGCAGCTCTGGTTTCTCCATCCGCCACAACTGCTACATCCTCCACGAGCAAAAATCGCAAGTCCGGCGGAGACGCCAGCTCGACGACAACGCGACGCAAGGCCCTGAGCACCAAGACGACCTCGAGCAAACGACCCCTGCCAGATTCCACCCTGACCGCCGCTGTCATGCTCGCAGACACATTCGCTTCCACCTCGTCGGCGCCTCCCAGCGCAGCCGCCGCCGCTGCCGCTGCAGCTGCCGCCGCCGCTGCGAGGGCCTTGGGCGGGCGTCTGGGCGCCAACACCACCATCACCACGGGATCCCTGTCCAGCGCCTCCGCCCCGCCCTCCGCTGGCATCACGACCACCCCCTCGCGGAGAACTCTGGGCACAATCTCCGCTTTGAGCAAAGCGAGTCCTCGAATGGCGCGCATCAAGTCAGGCATCAAGGTGAAGAAGGCAATGAAGGTATATTAGGTGCAATCCGTCTCCTAATAAGATGTACCCTTACACTGACACACTTATATTATACAATCATACAGATTAATCAATTTATTTACTTCAAATCGAGCAAAACTTTTAAGAACAATTTTAAAAAAACGAAAATAACTTTAGAAAAGTTTCGATTTTTACATATTTTGTTTATATTGTTTCTATTTTACTATATTCACTTGTTGATGACTGATATATTTGCACCATTACACAACAACTACGTAGGAACAGAATCAAGTTATTTTTGGAAAGAGGAATTGTGAGATACTGAGTTACATAAAAATTGTAAAAAAAAAGTATTTGTGTTGGTGGGAAATTCGTCACATTTGCGTGGGGTGATCGCAGCTTTGCGTTGAACTCTGTTTGTTACGGGTTAAATGTTCCGACAATACTAAATGTATTATTTACAATTCTGCACCACATACGATGGACGATATAAGTGATTTGAATGAATTTTGTGTGATTTTTTAAAATTAATTTATTTCGTTTGGAATCATTTGAGACAAATCAATGGAAAGCAAGTTGTATTAATTCGCTTGAAGGTACGAGGTGCAGCGGACCGCGGCGGGGGCGATCAAGCGAACGATAGCGCGTCGAATATTAGTTGGCAACCCTCCATGGAGAATTCAACCCTTTCCATCTCCAACTTGGAAGACAGCGTCGGGAAAGATGGGAGGAAGATATGGTCTTCAGTCGTGAATATCACGGTGCCCAGTGGCCCGGACTCTGTGAGGACCTTCTCCTACAGGGTGGACACTGTATCGGCGGATGACCCACCTGTAGGGGGCACTGGTACTTCGGGTAGTCGCCGTGCCATCTCCATGCAGTCATCATACAGCTCCTCTTCTCGAAGGTCTTCACCATCGGTCACTATGACGTGGTGACGGAAAGCAATATTCATTTTCACGAATTTTCATGCCGTCACATTTTATAGATAAAGTAAAAACTTGGACCATGATTACCTAACTAATAAATCAAATTGAGATCTGACTTAATTTTTTTCTTTAAATAATTGGTTGCAGATATTATTATGCTCGTAAAAACATAAGTCCACACCAATTAAAGTTTTCGATATTTTCCAACATAATTCGATAACTGTTAACCATTATAAAAAAGATTCCATTTCACTCGTTTTTCGCAAAGATACACAGCTTTAGTCCGAAGTTTATATGCTTGAAAGTGTTTTTCCAGAATTAAACTCAGCACTTCATTTGCTCCCATCATATTTTTTATTTCTTTCATGGTAGAGATAACCAGTATTGTTCTTCATACAGTAAACTACGTCTCCTCGATGTCCTCTTGTATATGAACTTCCAAGTTGGAATTATGACTTCATAATCATAAAATGAGTTCCGCGTAGTAAATGGCAAGCAACGCTCCATTTCACAGCATAAATAAAAAGTAACTCTTTTAACTCTGAGCTTGTATTTGAGTAGAACAAATCTTCATAAAAAATGAATATGTTCATTTTCTCTAATTTTATACATTTACAGTTTAACTTCTGACAAACAGACCGAAATGAGCATGAGAGAAAAGTTCAGTTGTAGCACAATTAACAAAGTGTTCTAAGTTTTCTGCAAATGAGACGACTTCAGCAAATATATGAAATTCAAACCAGTTAAACATCTCAAGATACAAATATGATACATATGATTTCGTTATTACATTAGTGAAAATTAAACTTTAAATGAATTCAACTCTATTCGATGGAATAACAAAATATCTCGTATATACTCGAACAATAATATAAAATAAGTCTTATTTCACAGCAAAATATTTGAAAACACTTTCTTCTTTCAATTCCAAATAATAAATAAATATTTTTCTGAATAAACTAAATGAAGCGTGTTGTGTTAATAATTAAGAAAATAATCTTCGGTTCATTAGATGTTCATGCTTGTACTTAACTTCTTGGATGCAAATTCCAAACTTGATGCCTCTCATTGATGAAAACGACACGGATAGAAGCGATCGCGAAGTCTCTTGTTCAAATCTACAATGGTCAATACCTTCCTTTTAATTATAATTTATTTGTTTGATGCTATAACATGTAGTCTACGGTCAGTGAAAAGATATGCAGTAGGTCTGTAAGCTGCGCCTAGGTGAATGAGTGAAGTGAATTAAAAAAAGACCGAGGGAAATACAACTTTCTATTTGGAGTTCTTGACTGAAACTTGATTGGAATGAGTGGTTATGCTGTATTACAGAGTCGCATCAACAGGAAAGTACGACAAAGTTGGCCCTTCAGTGCTGGTTAACCTTGTGCTCATCTTGGCACAATTAAAGCTCGTCTTGGCATACCATTTTGTTCTTGAATACCGAACTCAAGATTGTAAGATATTCTGAAGGTTTTGTGCAACGATTAGTGGAGGCGTTATTTTATTGTGGTGTTTATTTCACAGCCAGTTGTAAACTTTATATTGGATGTTCGACAAACTACCAGCAATAGAACTCCATTTAAAAAGACAATCGGTTGTCACAGTTTAAATCTATTTAACACAAGCGGTGAGCTTGTATATGTCTATCCGTACCGTGTAAATTAAGTGACCCACTATATTTCTGTACATCATTGACATTTTGATGAAATAATAGAGTTCGCAGGATGATACGTTTCTCATAGTTTCATTTTTGTCTTAAAAACTTTTACTATTTGTTGAGATCTTACAAAGAAATGCTTATTTCGGCCGTGTTTTCATTATAATATCTCTCAAATATATTATAATTCATTATAATATCTCCTGTGCGTTCTGTATATCTCTGTAAGTTTGAGCTCCCGAAATTAAACAAAATGATATAGATTTGAGTCAGTTAACGTCGACATGGTGTAAGATTGCAGTTACATGCGTATTTTGAACAAATGTTTGACGTTTTCGCTCTAGTCGTGGAAATATTACCACAGATACGTGTTTTCCTTCGCTAACAATTGTACACTGTTTTAGAGGATTGATGACATCGGATCATATCATTTACTTCATGAATCTTGGAAAACATCGCTTAGAACCGTGGGAAAATACTGTTCTTGTAGTTTTCTGACAAAATAACAGGAATTATTTCATTTTTCATGTACAAAATCCTATGTATCTACTAAGAAATATTCTGTGATTAATAGAAAAGCTAATTATGATAAGAATCTTACTCCATGATGTCACATTTTTCTGCTTAGTATTAGTTACACGTCTATTTAATGCTATTAAATATTTAGGATCTCCACGACATTTCTCTCTGTTAACCTTTTGGATGACGCTAATGATATATTTATTTAATGTAAAAACCAGTAGTTATCACTGTTACAATATTGTGTTACGACCTACTGTTACACCATAAAATAGGAAGCCCCAAAATACGGTTCTGCATATGATGGAACTTTTAAATTTCCAAAAATTCCAGGTATTTTACAAAGGTGTATAGAGAATGTAACGAATGTTCTAGAAGATATTTGATACTTCTCATCATAGAAATCCTAATTAAAGCGACTGACATCACTAATTCAAATATAGGGAAATATTAGTTGAAATAAACCATTTTTAATCTCTTGTTCTTCATTAACAATTTTTGCAAAAAACAATTGACAATATGTGTTTTATTTAGTTTCATGAGTTTGTTTATTTGTTTGTGGTTTCGATTCAAATCTTGCAACTAATTTTTAACTACTTCTACTCAACCGATTCTATGAAATTTCGCACACAGCCTTGCTTCTCATGACAATACATTTAACGTATTTATCGTACATTAAATATTGTTCTAAATTCAAGATGGAGGACCATGCAAGATAGCGAATTATCTTTTTCTCAACGACATCAAATGAAAGAGTTCAACGAGTAGAATGTGGTAAACAATGTGATATTATTCTATATCGAAATCGATGGGTTATATTTTTTAGGGTAACGTTTTGAGGAACTGGACTGTAGCACCTTGACAGGCAGGAACCCTTACAATGATGATGCACTAAAATAGTTGGAAGAGATAAAAAAAATTATTCAACATACATAAAAAAACGTAAAAAATATAATAAACGGCTTTATTAAAAAAAAGTCCTTTGGTAAAATAAAAAGCTAGAAATTAATTATCGATCACCCATTTGTCATCACTCATATCACCAATCCGGGGCATTGATCACTCAAAAATTAAATTATGGGGTGTACTTAGTATAATGAATCATTGATGACAATATCACGTTTTTTTAGAATATTCATACATCTTACGATTTTATGATCTCTATGTTGAGCGTTTTCTTATTCTTTGTCAGTGATCATAATTATTTAAATATTCGAGATTAACCTTAGTGGATTTGTCTTTCCGATACCTTGATCCGTTTAGAAGATATTTTAGATGAACGTTCTTGTTGAATCTTCCTGTGTATGTAGGGAGTATGTGCAGCGTCTCGCTTCTTCCCTCAGACATCACCATCAATACGTTCGTTGCCTATCCGAATGATGGTCCTTTGGATCCTGGCGTCGCCACGCTCGAATAAAATCGCATTCGCTTCCTCGTGTGTTTTCCACTGTGTCCTCAGACGAAGAAGTCCAAGAAGAGTCGTCGAAGCGCCGGTGCGGCGAGTGAGCAAGGGAGCGCTAGAAGCCCGGATGAAACGGAGAGTGCTATCAGCGGCGGCGGGTGGAAAGGAGTCAGCGGCGGCGCGTGGAAAGGAGTCAGCGGCGGCGCAGCAGCAGCAGCAGGTGTGGACTGCGGGTTGGCTGGCATCACAGGGGGCGCCGCCGTAGGCAGCGACGGAGAGAGCAAGGTCATCACAACTACCCGTCGAATGTCACTGAACCGAATCAGACCACGCGATATTCACAGAACTGAATCCGCTCTCCTCGTCGAGACGAAGATAAAAGCCGCCGCTGCCACGCTTCGGAAGGTACGTATATGAACCAGTGCTTGGATGCGTGAATGTAAAGGAATTAGTAGGTGTCTTACATCAACATTCAAGTTATTATATTTTATCTTAGATAAAGGAGAATAAATTGAGACGGGATTTTCTGATCAAGTGAGCAGACATTGCGGACGTATTTTCCTTAAAAGAAAAATACAAATGATTTGAGTACGAATACATGTACTCAAAAATTTGACCCAAAAGGTCTTTGTTTCAAAATAATATTTTATTTATAAATATTTATCATAACTCAACCACAGTAATTGATTTCTATTAAGTCATATTAAATTAAAAGAATATCTTTAAAAAAAACCTGAAATGTTCAGACGATATATACATTTTCTGAGCATAGACGTTTTATTGAAACTCTCTTATAAAGTAAATATTTTTTTGTATTAATGTTTATAGCCTTTAGATAGCTGTACATGTTAGTACTCAGTATGTCATTGTTCTCTTTCGATGCAACGTTAGCTTTCTTAACTTTGCAAAGGCAATTTATTTATCGCATATTTTAAGGTGTGGTGAGAGTGCACAATGCTCGTTGTTGATTTATTTGTATCGTATGTTGTATCGTTGTATCAAATTATGTAGTTACATAAAACATAAAGTGGCATCCATCAGGACACAAAATGACTTCCTCGTCTTTGGTAGGCATAAAACGAATCACACTCTTTCATAATAAATTTATGAGGTTAATATAATGCTTATTACATAATTAAGTATCAATTTTGCCGGAAATCACAAAATTAAAAGTCGTAATCACACACTCAAACAGTTTTTAAAAATATATAGAAATTTACCTCTAGTTCATTATTGATGAGCCCAATTTTTGCCTTAACCCGTTTTTCGTACATATTTTTTGGAATTATAAAATAAAAATATAGTGTTATTTACATTATTATTAATTAAAACTGAGTAGAGTTGAAACGCTTTGTTTCAACTTGCCTCGTCCTAGAAAGTGACGACATTTTACAATTCATCGAGATTATAACCAAATATTATAATATCTCTACTAAATTTATGAAACTTTACTTATGTCAGCATAACAATGCCGAACAATTGGAAGCTTATTAGTTATATAGCACCACAACTGCTCGCCGGAGCCCCGCGATATATAGAAATGTTAATGGAGCGACAAATTATTCCCAGTTGCGCTGTTCTCGTACTTCTGTGCCTGTAGTTCCGGAGATATTAGCGTTGTGTCAACTTACTTTTTTGACACCCCATCTCAGCCTCTCCTACCTCAGAGCTTTAATTTGTCATTTGTCTGGAAGAGACGAGGAAAACCCCAGGTATGATGTTCAGTCAGTTTGATTCGGAACCGAACCCATACTTTTCCGCTAGGATCGAAGACGCTGCAAATAAACTACTACTGTCGCTGCCGACGTCGATTCTCACGCATTTTATAACAATACTTTTTCTAAAGAAACGAAAAAAAAATCACATGACGTACTTTAAGATGAACAATTTTAAAGATTGACAATTATAATGAGAGACATGTAATGTTTCAAAAGTCTATGTATCAGATATTGAACAACACATTTTGTATGTGTAACATTGTAACTTAATATAATATTGCTATAGACGCAATTAAAAAAAAATTAAATAAATTGCAATGTCTGTTTATATTCTGAATTATAAATCTAAATATGATTAAGATAATTGGTAGATTAAGATCTGATTGAATCATTTAAATAAAAACTCAATGCAAATATAATATTATTTAAAAAGGTATATCAATTATGAATTTAAACCATGATTCATAGTGATTTACTACCTGGAATTTTCTAAGAATTTTAATCTGACGTGTTCATGTAGATATTAGTGTTAGTTTGGTATATGTAACTACCCATTCGCATTATTTGTTTCCAGAAATTTCATCAAATTCCCTGTTGGTTCAAGAGAGTATTGATTACTCTATAGAAATACCCATTCTTCAATAAACATTGTGATAGTGTATAACTGTGTTCTTATCGCCACTTTCGCACCATATATTTACGTAGCTGTTTACCTAGCTTTGATTTCCCTTCGCAAAATGGAGTGAAATACAGTAAATAATTACAATATGACTTTTGGAGTACACAATTTCTCTCTACACACGTGATACATAATACGATAATTTAGTATATTCCGATTAACAGAATGTACACCTCTTTCAAATGTACGATAAGTTATTAAAAATATGGGGAATAGCCAGTAATATATGATGAAATTCCGAGATAATGCGTCCTATATCTATCAGTACACTCCCACGTTTTTTCCAAATGCCTCTCACCCTCGGATATTTTCTGAAAAGAAAAAAAACAACAACGTATTAAGATATTATCAATTTTTTATTTATTTAATCCAGAATCACCTAGTTTTTGCTTTGTTTGCTAAAACAAGCAAAACGTACTCTTGAACAAAATGAATGATGGGACGTTGTATGTAAATTTGAAGGGAATATCATTTTTACTGTTCATTTTAAGATTCATCGAAGAATATAAAATTTACTAGAACTCGAACTGTATAACAAATTCCGTGTTTCTATATTTAAAACATCAGATAATTTTTTACCAGATATTCCAATTTCTTTATTCTAAAAATAGGACAGTTTTTCCAATATACTAACGTTGAATTACATGAAAAGTTATTATGTTAATAGGTAAAGAACAATAAAACATGTATCAATATTATCAAAACAAATTATTGTTTAATAAAATAAATTGTACGCATTATTTACAAACTTATAATAAAAAGAACCATGAAATATTTAAGATTTAATTACATCCACATTAATTTTCATGTGAGATGAAGCTTTTAAAGTAGTTTAGACTAGTGTCATTTACGATATTTTTACCCGAAACAGCATTTCGTTTTTCATAGTTTTGGAAATAACACAATGTATACTAATTCGGTTTTCATGTAATTTTGCTGATAATAGTTTTAAGAGACAGGAACCTCAAAACTTAAATTGCATTCTATCTTGTGTCCGTAATCACTGTTACGTTAGCACTTACTTCCAACTTGTCCCTATCTCAGTCATTGCGTGCAGATGGCGGATCGTGACGCAGCCCTGAGATCTCTGGAGGAACGAGTACCGCGCGCCGCAGAGAAAGCGCGGGAGTTGGCGGCTGCCGTTGCGGCAGCGGCCACGGTGACTGCGGTCTCCGAGGTGCCCACAGTGGTAGCAGCCACTGCACTCACTACGACCGCCGCTCAGGTACGATTATCGCCCTCAACCTTGATGGAGTTCACGACCATTGGATTTTGAGGCCATTGGATGGATATTTATGTTTCTTTGCACACATATATTTTTCGTTTCTACTTTCTCAAGTACGTAGTAGAGAGAAAGTATTGTAATCGCGTTAGTATATTGGATCTTTACAAGAAATATTTGCAGACAAGCAATTTTGCAATGGCTTAAAATATTTTCATACACTCCACAAAACTGTTAGTTGGAAGAAAAGATGGAACCATACTAGCATAACTTTCCTTTCACATACTTTCCTTAAAGAGTTCATGCGAACATATCTTTCATTCAGTTGACATTAGTATATACTATTACGCAGATAATATATAGAATTAAGTATTAATCATTAATAAAGTTATTTAATATATACATTTTCACAAGACGAATGTGAATTCAATTATATTTGAAACGTTTTCGGTCCATGGTGGAATCTTTAATGGCCTATGAATTCTAGTCCCTTTTGATATATTGATGTCATTGCTCTTAGAAAAATGTTCTACCACCATTTATATTGATATTCGAAGGAGGTTGTTCGCTTAAACTTTCAAATTTCGCTCATTCTTCAATTTACGGATTAGGACGGTGAAAGGAGAACATAATTGAACACATCGGTCCAGCTCGTTTGTAACATTTCACGTCGTCACACTAAACCATACACAAAAGCAAAATACTTGTATACATTCTTTAAAACATAACATGTAAACAATCACATTGTGTTTTCTGACTTCTCATCATCCACAACAAATAAACTTAATATGGTAGTCGTGAGGATAAATTACCAATTTTATATAAATTAACGAAGAGTTAGGAAAAAACTGTATATGTCTTAATTCTCATATTTTGTTATTTTTATTTATTTAAAATTTTTATTTTTATTTATTTAAAATTTTTATTTTAAATTTTATTGAAAATTTATTTTACATTTTATTGAAAATATAGTATTAATTTTTCTAAATTGGTTTACTGTGATTAAAAAAGGAAACATTAAAAATGTCTTTGATACGTTTGTAGAGAAGTTCCCATTGAGACGAGTGGCAAATACGTAATTGAATTTTATATCATCACAATTTTATTGTAAAAATTTTTGTTTTCCTCACAAAAATATTTAAATATTTTTTTGAACTGATCAACTTGAAAAGTACAAATAAATTGAAAATTTTAGCTCTAGAGTTGATTTTACAGAATAGTAATTTTCTCTTATATGAAATTTATGACGGAGAAATAAATTTGGTTCAAAGAAATATTCATTCATTTTCGGAAAATCTGTACGTGTATCAAAATATATATGTATTTATNAAATCAATAACGCATGGAATGTGAAAACGCTGCCGTGCGTCGTCGAGAGTGTGCTGTGAAAGCAGCGAGCGAAAGCAATGAAAATCCGTGTGTGCAGCAGCAGCAACAGCAACTACGAACGGGTGCAGGGGCTGCGCAGTCGCCTGGACGCCGCAATGCGCCGGGAGGCGGTGGCGCTGGCCACACGACTGCACGCGCGGCGCCACGTTCCAGAGGGGGTGACGTGCGAGGAGGAGTGGATGACAGCGGTGAACGACGGCGGCGAGGTATCACGGGGAGCAAGGCTACGACGCGAGGTGCCACTCGGAAGCTGTCGCGCTTGGCCCCGCAAGCCGTCCCGCGGCCTCACGTAAAGGTGGACGCGACTGTCGTCAATACAAAACCCATGGGACGGCCAGGACCAAAACTGCCTCCAGGGTGAGTATGTGAAAGAACATGATGAGGATGAGGTTCTATATAGTGGGGAGTATTGCGAAAATACATCATACATCACTCAGGATTAATACAAGAAACCACTATGAAAAATTAAACACAAAAATAAGAAATTTAAAAAAAAATTTTTTTTGCTGAAAAGATTAAAAAATTGTATTGCTATTTATACATACCTTCAGCTAAAACATCTTGAACTAAATAAAAATTTTTGATGCAAAAGTCATATCCTGTATCCCACATTAAATGATTTTCGATTATTACTATTAGAGTTTAGAAACGATGAAATATTCATGAAATACTATTCGAGTTTAGAAACGATGAAATGATGCACGCTATTTGAAAGTACTATTTAAACATGAATGCTATATGAATGTCATTTTTAAACATACTCATGAGTACTGATTTAGAATGAAGGAAAACCCAAATATTTTCGTTTTATTTCATTACAAATGTTGTATATGACTTCCTGGATACGCAATGTCCAGATAACCGTCTACTTCTTTCCAAACTCGATGCAAGTGGGTTTTTCTTTCTTTAAATTGGCAGATTTGGTCGGTTCACTTTCCAGTTGGTGTGAATTGTGTTTGTGAAGTTTTCGGTTGCTTCGTTAATGGAAAAAAGACCTCATAAAAAAATCATTCCCATGTTCACATTTTTCCTGTATGTTTTCGGAAATAATCACGTCGCTTCATGTAGTCCAAGCAAGAACTAAAAGAAAGCAAATTATATCTGTAAGATTTCATTTTCAATCGTCTACTGAGTACACGCCACACTGTTGTTTGTAGTATTCCCAGCGCAAGATTCTATTTGTTGGTTGATTTCTTTGGGATATGTACAAACGCCGATAGTTTTTGGTCCAATCTCTCGTTATTAACGCATGGCCTCCCTGTACTAGAGAGCCTTAACAGAGACATTTTTCTGAATCGGTGATACCACTTACGAATGTTTTTGCCTGTAGGATTATCTATACTGAAACTATTAAGAATCACTTGTTGCTTTGAAATAACATATTTAATATTCACATATTGCAAAAATCAAAACGCTTTCTCGTGCTGAGACGCCATTTTAGTTATAGCGATAGTAGTGCCATCATAACGTGGTACGATAACGGCTATACAGAAGAGGAAAACATCTAGGTCTGCTTCATATTAAATCAAATCACTTCAGTGTACGTTTAAAATACCTTAATTAGCCTTTAGTACTTTAAAATACTTTACATCATTTTGAATAATCGTGTTCCATGTTTGTAGGAAGAGATCTCCGGATCTACCTTCACGTATGATTTGACGTTGTAGGTGCTATAGTTGTCTAACAACTTAGTTGAATAGAAAAGATAGTTTATTATAAAGAACCCATATCGGGATGGGTAGAATGAATTATGATTTCAACTTGTTTATGAGTCATCTGCAATTGATTCGAAATCGTTATGAAAATTCCTCACAAAAATGCGTAGAAAATATGACAATGAAATTTGAAGGATTCTTCTTTTTAAAGCAGTGGTGAACATTGGAGCGAAGCGAATGAAGTAAGTATCAAATAAACCACGTGTCACAAAAATCTTGAAGTTTTAGTTCAAATTAGAACAAGTTGCGCAATGAACTACATGGGCTGCCTTATTTTATCTACGTATTTTAGTCCTGATCTCACTTGAAAATCCAGCAAAAGAAATTGTCATGAGAATATAATTTACACGCAAAATATGATTAAAAGAAATTTTGAATTCAGTGGCTTTAAAAAGTTGAAAGTACATTTAGTGCTTGCTCTGGAATCCTACATTGAAGATTTTAATGTGTTGTGAAGATTTTACAGACATGCTCATTAAAAGAAAAAAGGAGTAAAATGTATATCAAAGGGTTTTGTTTTTTCTGTTGAGAAACTGAGATTATATACATGGTGATAGAGATGTGAAGTAGAATTTGAAAAAAAGGCCAAAAGTTAGTTTTTATGTCTGCAGCATAAACAAATAGTGGTCCTAAATAAAATTTGTTTGACCTATTTTTCTCTTTAAAATCTATTTTATTTTCCTTAGTATCTCGGTTTAAAAAATTGTTATTTTCTCGCCATAATACTTGAATTAAACTCGTAGAATGTGAACATGTATATACGTGTTAAATAAATTAAATTAAATCTTAATATCTTTTGTATTATGCTTTGGAAGAAACTATATAACTATATCTACAAAAAATATTAAATGACTTCCCAACAAAAAGTCGTAGTTAAGCAAAATTATGAGAAAAGAGAAAGTACCGCTTACTTACGGCTCATAATTAGGAAGCTCCACACATTGTCCATGATACACAATTCTTTTTGAATGGAGCTCAGATACGAAAGCAAAGAATACATATCTGCGAAATGAATATCTACACTGGGTGTGAAACCCTGGCAGCGTTGGAGGGACAAAGGTACAGAAAGAAAGATGACATAGAGACATGAAAAGAACAAAGGGAGAGTCTGTCGGAAACCAAAGCAAGCCATCAGTGGGTCCCGATGTCACGTTTGCACCCGATTCAGGCGAAAGGTCGTTTATCAAAACAAACGAAAGAGATACTCCGTGTACAGAGGCTTAGAAAAAGGACGGTGGAATGTATGTGATGCATCCTCGGCGAATTAGAGTACAAGGCTTAATTTCATGAAAATGACGGTGATGTCTCTTTGTGTCTTTCGTGAAATATATAAAATGATATAATCTATATTATTATCCTAATGAGTTATGAGATACATTTTAATTTTATATATGCATGACAAAAGTATATTATCTTCCTGAAGGTTTGTACGAAAGCGCTCGAAAAATATTTTTAATGAAATTTAATATTTGATTAGACATATCCCATGCATTATCATACGCTAGCATAATTGCGATATTACAATTTTTACGGTTATATATGAGTAGAACTTACAACAATTATGTAGACGTTTGTGACAATAATATGACTGAATAATTTCAGAAATAACATTACTCTGTATGAACAATTATTTCCGAAATTAATTCATAAACGATCATTTGACGTTTTGTTCATTTCATTTACATATACCTTCATTTAGACAAGTTACGTACATCTTGGTGGAAAAAGCAAATATATATAAGTTGAGATACATAATCTAGAAAACATTGCATTGTCATATAGAACTTCACTGAGTTATTACAGCTAAATTTATTTAACTGTCTGGGTATTTGAAATAAAAATTTCGTATAAAATAAATATTTAGAAAAAGTCAAATCCATTTTGGAGTTCTTGTGGTAATTATATTTTCAAAAATAATTTTATATTTGCTTCTGACTCGGCAAATTCCTCGCGTGCGCTTATAAACAGTGTTGAATCTAATTAGGCCTGACAAAAGATTCAGGCAACAAAAAAACAACAACATACGAATAGCACATAGATCACTTACTCGCATATGAATTTTTGTTTGTTTTTAAACGTTTTAATCGTTTTAATCGTTATGGAAGAACGTTACTTGATGTTATCAAAACGCAAATTCATGTTGGTACATCTTATTTCACTTCACAAAAGTAGTTTATTTCACGTGTCAACATTATTTCATTTCCATTTATGAAGATAAAAATACTCAAATCTTCACAAAGAAATATTAAAAACGCAAAAAAGATGTATTACTAAGTAAAGTTAATATACCAAAACTGTGGTACATATCCCAACTTTTTGATAACTTGGGTATGAAATAGACATTGTCCCTGGGGAGCAATGCTAGTCGTCGCCAATTAGAACACAATACGTCCCAATAGACACATTAATACGATCTCGATCTTTAAGAAAATAAATTCTTAAAAATTTTATTTTAAGTATTCATACAAATTTTTGGCGTGTTTCAAAATATGCAATATATTTTTCACTAGTTACTCTGAAGAAATTACACGGAGAAGAATAAAAAATATATAAATTGATTACACAACTACAGACATCAAGCAGGTACTGCCAACATCTTCGACTCAAATTACCAACCGTGGATATAATAAAGAAATAATATTTGCGATTTGTGCCTGATCGACGGAAGATTATAACCGTTGATGAGAAAAGTACCACAAAACATATTTGATTTACTGCCATTACTAAAGTAATCATTATCAGCATGCCTTTTCTAAAGTAATCATTATCAGCTGAAATACTTTTGTAGAAAGTTTCATTTCCTTTTAATTAACTGACGTTATTCTCATCCTCATATCTCTCTCCCACTTCAAATCCCATCTGATGGATGTCACCGTTCACTATCCTTGGACAGTCAGCAGTAATATATTTTTCTTCAAAATTTTCATTTCCTCGATTATTGTCGTAAATCCTAGTGCAATACAAGTCAATCAGTTTTCATTTCTATATCTCGTCCGTTAATTTTCATCTAAAACATGTAAATGTGTAGCAATGGAAGGACAAGAGAACATGAAGGAGATGAAAATGAAGATTCAACATGATCTGAAATTCGGGTTTAGCGATTTAGAAGACCACTACTAGTATAAACTAGCTGAGTCTTTGCTGCTTTTCTCTCGTGAATTTTGTAATAAGTCTGCAACTTTATTCTTTCTCACATTCCCATTTCGTAAAATCCTTTCATAGCGGATATTGGCGATGTTTTCATGTCACGCTCTTCTCAACCCCCACCGTTCGGGGTGTCGTGCACCTCATGTGGCCTAAAGGGTACATAATGTCATTTGAAATACTATTATTCATCTCAGAGTACACAAGTACCACGGATTCTACCCTATTATGGATTTTTTACGTTATTTTTACGTCTCGTCCTACCCATCCTCAGTTCTAAGGATACCGCGCTCCTATATGACCTCAACTTGAACTTAACGACATCTCATCAACCCTTATACTATTGATCCAATGCAAATTTAATTTTTTTTATTTCAAAATTAATTTTCAAATTATTTTTATCCATATACGTATCCCCTTTCCCAAGAGGAGCTTGTGGGGTCTTTCTTTCATGAGAGTTGAATTTAGACTTACACGATATCGGAATTTCATTGACAACTCAGCAACGTTGATCTCTTTCCTTTTGCGCAGAGAATGCGAGTTTTCGCCCATGCCCTCACCGGTGTCTCCAGGGCGGCTGGCACGCTCTGTGAAGGCGACTGCGGCGCGCGCCCGCAAACACGCGGTGACGCCGCGACTGTCAGGGACCGGTATCTCACCTCAGACAACACGTCGCTCTATACTCAACACACCCACTCGGATAGGCATACCGCGTGTTGCGCGCGTTCAAGCCACAGGAGGGAAGGTGAGTGATAGGTTTAGACCTGAACTGTAAGATTCACTAATTTTTTATTTCTGACAAACGAATATTTTTCAAAACAATAGTATTTTGGATTTTAATCGATAGAACCAAGTACCAACCCTGAGTTTATTTAGTTGTAATAATATTTAATTTGCTTGGTCGTTGGCAAAAAATTGTCGTATTAGAAACAAGAAATGAAGCTTTTTATCACAGAAATGTTTATGTTTTAAATACATTCAGCGATGCACTTAGAATTAAAAACGCTTTTTTAAAATTATTTTGTACTTTTTTTAAATTTATGTCTCTGAATGTGTCGTTGGTTTATAGATAGTGATTAAAACAATAATAATGCATTTTCCGTTTCCTGAAAAAATTGAGCACACGTTATAAAACTATAATATTTATTTATTTGGTAACAAAATAAATTTTCAGAAAATGCGCTGCACATTCTTCATGAAAAATCACAATTTATCGATTATGTAAGTTTTTAATAGTTGTATTTAAAGAGAGAACAAAACATTAACTTAATGATTTTCAAAGAACAGTAAGCACTATTATATATTATAACATTAAAAATAAATTATTATAATCGTATGTAAACGAATTTACAACATATATGTGGTAATATATTATCTTTAATAAAGCTATCAAACACTAAGTCAATCGCTAACAATATATCACACAGAGTAGAAAGTGCTGAGAATATATCTTCTGTATGTATTTGACATGCGGATATTGATTAGAATGTTTCACGATATGGATGTTGACATGTTCAGAATATACATGTCGAAACGATATCTCTATATAAAATTATCTCTATTAACTCATGTGACTCTTCCCCATCTTTATTTGTGTTGTAAAAGAGACTAGCTTCTATGGCATATCAGCAAAATGTATGAGTATAATAAATCCGCAACTTTGAAATATGAAATTCAAGTTCCGCGGAACCAAGAAACCGCGGTGACCAAAAAATATATAAAATTTTAAATCTTATTACAAGACGTGCTTTACCAAATTATATTAATTCACTAAAAAACTTTTCGAAGCAATTTATTTGCGAATTGAGTGTATAATATTAAAGCTCCTGTCAAAATCATAGTTACCATTGACATTGTGTTATTTGTATGGGGATTCTAATGATTTTATTGTAAAAAAGGAATAGATTTTAAATATAATATGGCTGTAACGATCCACGATAACTGCTGATATTTAATTTTTCATACAAATTTAATTTTTAAATCCATTTTATAGTTTAATCTTAAACTTGTTTTACAACAGTGTAATAAAAAACATATCAAAATTCTTTAACTGTCACTAGTGACAATGGTGTATGTTTCCCGCGGAACGTGATATCATGTTTTCCTTTTTATTCTCTCAGCCATCTCGGAAGGCACATCGTGCTGATGCGCACCACGCCGAATCCAGTCCTTCAAGGTCTGCCCTGTCACACACTGACACGGATTTCGACGTGACATTCAGTGACAAGAGTCCTTCACCGGCGCGTCTCGCTCGAGAACCGCGTCGCGCAAAACCCAAAAGATCGAGCAGCGTCCGAACAGCAGTGGCAACTTCAGGAGGAGATCATGAGCAATTTACTACGACCTTTCGCAAAGGTACACATGTACTCATGTATGTACTCTTTTGCATTTGCATTTCGATGGGGAGACGACACGATACGTTATTCCATTGCCGTTTTCTCCGCGTGCTCAATCGTTTCTTTTCATGGAACCAAGGGTGGCAACGCAGGCAACAGAAGAGATGAAAATTAAAACATTTTTGGTGTATATACAATATATTCGTCCGACTTAAGGTCATAAGTCTTTAATTATTTATTTAATTTGATAAAATAATGGTCGTAAATTATAGAAGAATGCAAATGTTGGTGATTGACGTGACTCATGTGATATTGAAGATGATAGTCAAAGTTATGGGGGAATAAAAAGGGGAAATTATACTGCCGCAAATATATTTTCAGATTATACTTGGGTTATCTTGAGTTAGAACCGGAGATAGAATAATAGTGCTCTACGCCTTACGAGTCGCCCTTGTACTCCTATCAAATCATTGCTGTTGTCACCCAATGGAGTGGTTGCAATCCGATGCATTCCAGTTCTCGAAATTATTATTGTAGTATTTGTAAATGGAAAATGTAACGTGTTATTGAAGCTTATCTACATGGAGCGATTGGAGGTAGGATATTGTTAGTAGTTCTGTACCAACAACTTGACCCACGTTAGTAGGAGTTGTTAGTAATAGTAAGATTGATTCTAGGAAGAGGTGGATAGAGGAAGAAGGGTTAACTTTTAAGTGGTCACAGTTAATGAACTGGGATTTTAATGTGAAAAGTTAAATTTTTTTCTAGCGCCACGGGGGACTTGAACCCGGGATGACTTGGTGATGCTCAAGAATGCTAACTCCTGAGTCACCGGAGGGGGCAATATCCTTGAAATGGAGACTAACTGAGCTCCTGATCGATCAATATTTTTCTCGGAAACTATTTTCTAGCTTCACAGATATGAAACATATATTAACAAGATCGATGCATTAACGAGAAAGTTGTATACGATTTGTTCGAAGTCTACAGTGCAAAGAAATGCAAATATTCGCACTACGACCCAGTCGTCTTTCCTCTATTTGAAATTAATCCATTATCGTAAATAAAACTGACCGTTGTGTAGTATTTTCCTCAATCTTCAATCAATTTCAGCGTGACAGCGTGAAAAAAAAATTCCAATAATGCTTGATGACGTGAGTTTCTGGATTTTATCTTGACAATCCTTGCTTATTCTTCCTCATATGAAGACCATAAATTATTTAATAATATTAATATTATTTGTAGTTGGAAGTTTAAAAAATGTATAACGCAAAATGCATGCATTATGCAAAGTTCATTAAACAAACTTTCCTGAATTATATAAAAACACGCATATGTTTTAATAAACCAATGAGGGTTAAAGTCTTGAACACCCATAAAAATGTGCTGAATTATTGTAAAATAGTAAAATTCATTCTACAAACATAGAATTGAAAGGAACATGGGTACATTCATAGTTACCAGTATGGCCGGAGTAGAATGACTATGTTCATTATTAACATTCTTATTGCATAGAAGAGGCAAGAGTAGCTAAAACCATTCATCAATATTAATCTTCTTTAGAGACTTGTCATCAGTGCAGTCAACATATAGTGACTTTATCATAATATATGCGTGATGTTCACGAAAATGATTCATAAAACACCAAATAAGTTTTTAACACCCATTTTAGAGTAAACTCTAGTAAACTAATTTTCGGCAGTATTTCTTCTTTAAACAGCAAAATTAATATCATATTGCAACATTTGCATAAAATTATATTCCAAAAGTAATTTGAGTAAAACAAAAATTTTACATCTCAAAGGCTATTTCTGTGATCCTTCCACGATGTCTACTAAAATTAAGTCAGGCAGAACAAAAAGATTCGAATGACACCGACATAACTCCATCCCTTACTCATCCAGGTTTACACACTAAAGCATTAAGATTTGGTTAAAAACTGAATGATCGAGACAATTGGTAATAATCTATTACATTATGAATAAATTTATAAGTATGAATTTAATAATAGCTTTAGGATAACTATTTTTTTACCATTTAAAACCTGACCTAATTCGTGCTTACATTTCCTATCACATCCTAAATAGGCTAAAAATGATATTCAACAAATTAAATTTGGCAACCACGTCTATAGTTTTGTAACTAAAAACATCATGTCTGTATTTATCCTAGTTCTTGAGTTTTAATGTTTTGTATTCGAATTGTAATTGTAATATTATTATTATATTTGTTCACTGTAATATTCGCGTATATATTTGTCGCTGACAAAAATTGTAATTTCACTTTCAAGATTGCAATATTTACACGAACATAAAAGTTGATTTATGAGGCGTTTTCTTGCGACACCCGAGGAGTCGATTATAAACTCAAGCACTGTTCTAATTAACTACAACATTTAAAACATATGGTGGTAGTTAATATGCACCATTACCATTTTTTAATGTCTAGAAAATATTTTTGTATGAGAAGTCATTTCAGCGATTGGTTTAGAATAATGGAAGCAAAAAGAGTTATTTACAAAATAAAACGTTTTAAAACGAATACATAGCGATTACAAAGGAATAGAGTGAGTTCTAATGAATTTTTTAAAACTAAATCGCTAATATAGCTAATAGAGCTTTGTGTTGCATTAGCCCCTACTGCGAAGACTCGCTCCCGAACATCGACTTTCGACGTAGGAGAAAATTCGCCAGCTGCGAATCGGGAAGCTCTCTTCATGAAGGCGTTGCTACCGCCGTCGTTGCCATACCCAATGGCCAATGTGAAATCGGCGACACCAGCAGCAGCTGCACCCCCACGAACGTCACCACCTGACATCAGTGACGACAGCTTGGACAAGGTAGAGACCTATTTATCTATTCTTTACCTCATTAATAAGGACTATTTATCGACAACTGAAATTCATTTTCGTCTGAACCCATATTGCTGAGCGGTAGAGAATGGGATCAAATCCTGCTCGGACGAACATGGTGGTTTTCAGTTGGGATTTCCATTGCCTACTCAGGAGAAATGTCAGTTTGGTAGCCTTAGTTCCCTAGTAAACAAACACCTCTCCTTCCCAATTCCCTTACGATTAGGCGAAAGAGTAGGAATCATGGCTTGAACCTCGTCATAAGACATGAAATAAATATAAATATATTCTTTTGGATTTAATGTTCATATAACGAACAGTTAGTAAAACTGGACTTTCCATCTTGGAGTCAATCGGGACACATACAGTTTACGCAGTTTCAATGCCACGTACTTTATCATTACGTGTAAAAAATTGTTAGTGCGAGTGTGAACCTTGTATAGTGAATTTCTTTCTGCTTGCCAGACTCCATTTAGAAGGTAGGAGAAAATGGAGTGTTGAAATACTCTAGCAACAACATCATCGAGATATTCCGCATTACGACTTTCTAATGAAAAGAGTGCAAAATGAGTTTTTAAATTCCTTATTATATGTATAATGTGTACTTTTTTGTGGGGCTTTAAGGGCTCGCCAACAAGGTCATTAGAGCCCATGCAGGTGGGGAAAAATCGCACCATAGAGAAGAGCCGTAGTGACTCTTCCCCGTGTGTGGGACTCGCCGAATATTTCGACCATACCCACTTAAAAACCCTCCTGAAATCAACAAATATCCAAATATAAAGATTAAAGAAAAGAAAAGGAAACAGTAGTCCAATACATTATATCATTAAAAAAGGAAAGAAAGATTCTAAGGATTATATGTTCTAATTACAGGCGAATGATGAAAGGAAAGAAGAGAGGAAAGATGAAAAAGGAATGCAAATTTTAAACCCTCTCGAGAACTTGTGGGACGAACCCCGATCTAATCATAAAATTCAATAGTTTATTAACATTAACCGTTTCATTTCCGAAAATTGTTGGTAAATCTGCAGCCAGACCAATTTGTCTCCGTATACACGAGTATCTTCTGCAATCAGTTAGTAGGTGACGCACTATCAGAGAATAGCTACACTCCTCACAAACGGGTTTAACATCACATAGTAAGAGATACCGATGAGTGAGAGGACAATGTCCTATTCGCAGGCGGGTCAGCAGGACCTCGTCGCGCCGTGCAGGCTTACAGGAACTGTTCCATGACTTAACAGAGGGTTTGATAAGTTCGGAGTTTGTTCCTTTTTAACAGCTAACTACTCATTTTCCATTCACTCAGAATACTCATCTTGATGGAAATTAAGAGATCTCGTTTTGGAATCGTGGAGAAATCCACGCGATTCTTGAGGCATGCCGTCTTTGCGGAATCGTCTGCTTCCTCATTTCCTCAGATTCCCACGTGTCCGGGTATCCAGGAAAACATTATGTTCTTTCCATCACTTTGCAGTAAGAAAAGCACATCCTGGATGTTCTGGATCAGCTTATCAGCTGGATACATATTCTGGATTGCTTGAAGGGCACTTAGTGAATCAGAACAAATCAGGAAATGTGATCCGCGGGAGCACTTTCTTGATCGCAATGCTCTCAATATGGCGTAGCACTTAGCGGTGTAAACGCTGCATAAGTCGCCTAGACGGTAGCCACAGGTCTCACGGGGAAATACCACGGAGCAGTTGACACAATCAACCTGCTCCGACCCGTCGGTAAACACAGGGATATGGACCCGGTGTTTGTAGAGGATTAGGTGAAAGTATACCCTCAACATCGGAGCTGGAGTGTTCTTGTCATGATGCAGCAGATCGAAAATAATCTTCGACTTGTGCAAAGCCCCAGGAGGAGATTTACTAAAACCTTGATATAAGACATTAGGTGTGCGTATATTTAAGGTTTCCAAAATTTGTTGGAGCGATATCCAAAAGGTTTGGTTGCTCTCAGTCTGTTGTAATGGAAGAAGAAGGATGAAACACCGTATTGTGCACCAGATTGTCAGGTAAAGTTAGCACGTGGCAAAAGTGTCGTAGCATGAGGATTTGCCGCCGGAGGTAAAGCGATGTTTCCCCACTCAGCACGCAAACTCGGAATAGGACTAGTACGGTAGTGACTAATCGGATTCATGCATGATGGACACTATCCAACTTCTTTAAATAGCTTGCATGAGCAGAGCTATATACAACACAACCATAATCAAGCCGAGATCTTATGAATGCTCGATAAAACTAGTGCAAGGAGGAGTGATCAGCGCCCCATTCCCTGCTACTCAGGCACTTCAATAAATTCAGAAACTTTAATGTTCTTGCTCTTACGTGTGTCAGATGTTCAATCAAATTCCGTCTCTGATCAAATATTAAACCTACGAATTTTACAAAAGGATAGAATTTGAGAACGTTGTTCCCCAGGGCGAGGTGAGGTTCTGCCAGAAGGCTTGGTCTCCTACTGAAAAGAACACAGCGTGTTTTCTCAGCAGAGAAACGGAAACCTGTCGTTTTCGACCAGTGGTATAATCTATTGAGGACGAGTTGGATTTGTTGCTCCGCACCTGTGATACTCTGTGAATAACAAAATATAGCAAAGTCATCGACAAAAAGATAGTGTAAAACAGGATTCTTTACAGCAGACGTTATGCCGTTTATGGCCACTGCAAATAAGGTCACACTCAAGACTGAGTCCTGTGGAACACCGTTCTCTTGAAGAAGGATATCCGAGATGTCTCTTCCAATTCTATAGCGGAACGTTGATCCAAAAAGGACATGAGCATCAGAGGAAGACATCCTCTAAATACCCAGGCATAGAGTTGTTGTAAGATGCCATGACGCCAAGTAGAATCGTAAGCCTTCTCGATGTCAAAGAATATTCCGATGAGATGTTGTATTCGGACGAAAGCATCTTGAATTTCTGATTCCAGGAGAAGTAAAATGTCCAGGGTCGAATGGAATTTCCTGAAATCACACTGAGATCGACTAAGCAAGTCATGCCGTTCAAGATACCAGACGAGACGTCAGTTGATAATTCTCTCCAGAGTTTTACCAACGCAACTCGTCAAGGCAATGCTTCGATAACTACTGATGGTCGTTTTGTTCTTACCTGGTTTCAGTAAAGGGATAAGCGTTGCTTCCTTCCAGAAATCAGGGAATACTCCCTCGGACCATGAAAGATTAAAGATATCCAGAACGTACTCTTTCGACCCGAGACTGAGTTGTCTTAGCATTTCATTGTGAATTGAATCAGGGCCAGGAGCAGTGTCGTGGACTGTTGCTAGAGCTACGATGCCAGCCTTCCATTCCGCAATAGCTCTACAGTTGACATGTCCATGATATCCCTGCAACTTACGACCCCCTTGCTGCGATTAAGCGCAGCATGGAGCTCGCACGTCACAGGGAATTCTCCCAACTTTTCACACTTTAACAGGGTTAGGACCTGTTTGTTGGAGTTGTTTCCAACAACACGGATCCATTTCGTGACCTTTTTATGTTCTTTAGTGTACCACATATTCCTTGAAGTCCTTTATAAATATAAAAGGGCGAAACCTCATCCAAGGTTCCTTTCTTTCTTTTCATTATAATAAAAACATTTTCGTAAGGAGTTCTCTGTAACGTTTCTTTATCTTGTGAAGTGGGAGGGCTGGCAACCCTCGGCCGCTTCGAAGATCTTGGGGTGGAATACTTACCTTGCGGTACACCCACTCCGCAAGGCAAGAATCAGTCATTTTGTCCCACGAGTTCGGAGGAAATAAATGTCCGGTGACGTGGAGCCCCCGCATCACGCCACTAAGCCTTGCCTAACTGAGGTGCGGCAGTTGCCCCAGAGGTTGTCCGCCTGCGAGTGTTTATCCTCAATACCCATTCACTTCATCGGCGCGTAACACACCTTGAGGTTGGTTTTTTTAAAATAGAGGTTTAATCCTTCCTCGCGACCCGGCCAATGAAGGCAAGATCTCCGCCCTTCGAAACACGCAACTTCCCACCATCGCGTCAATGGTGGTCGCAGAAGCATGCCCAATGCTTACGGTGTCCGAGGATTGGTGGCTCAGTACCAGTCCCCAGCACGGGGCCGTGGGTTCGCTAAGCCCATACTCAGTCGAAACTGAGCCTCCTGCGGGGTATAATGTGTATATAACATGTATATAATATATGTGTATATAATGGAAATAATTGGAATAAAGAAATGGTAAATGGAGTAGGCAAATTAGGGAAATTATCTGTAATTTAACGCTGGAATACTTATAGCAGGTCACACCTGAGAGTAGTGATAGCAAGGTAATTCAATATAAATTATATGAAGCGTACAGGCTAGAAATAGACATGAGCGGGTTAGAAAAAAGGTCACTCATAGTTCAAACAGTTGTAGCAGGTGTTGACGCAAACCATACATCAACTCAATGAAATCGAGGACGCGATCAGATTACGGGTGGTTTCGACAAGGGGGATGTAAATTACGAAAATTAAGAAATAATTTAGATTCAATTTGGCCAATATGTGTTGATTAGGAAGAAGATTGTATTCACATCCTGTTACATTGTACACAAACAGAAGAATATCGAAAAACATTGCAAATTGGGGGCTTTACAAGCGAAAACAGAAACAAACTTGGCAATTTATATAATGCGTGACAACAGAATGTCCGTAGTGGAATCTTTGGAGCAGTTTCTAAGCTACGTAAGGGAGAAAAGGCAGAAATAAATGAAGATTATAATGGTTGGGCAAAATGTAACGTGATACTGCCGGTTTTTTTCTTTCTATGTTACAGGTTACGAAAATTGTTTCTACGTACGGGTGAAGAAAATTTATTTTGTAAATACTTTTTCTTATAGACCTTCTTTTGTAAATACTAATTTTGTAATAATTTTTGTAGACTCTTGTCTAATGTAAATGTCTTTGTGTCCTGACCGTTAGTTTTCCGTGGTTCACAACGGAGCTCAATGGATCTGTCAGTTGCACGTATTGCAGATTTAAGATAGTATTACATTATGTCAAAAGTTTATAATATAATATTTAATATTACGGCAGCAGGAAATAAAAATATCAATCTTTCTATGAAAAATGTAGACGCAACTGAACAATTCATTGAGAGTGAATACCAGGGCATGTAACACACAGTCCACGGCATTAATGGGCTTAAGAAGGCAAAGGGGCTACAGCCGCGCCACATGTAATTTAAAATGTAAATATTGTAAATAAAATGCCCAATTGAATTGATTTATAGTTTAATTTATAAAGCAAAATTCATTTTTATTTATTTATACTTTTACTCTGAAAAGTCCCACAATTATATGCCATAATTACAAGTGATTTGAAATCACTGAACTTATTCTTTCACCTAACAAGAAGATAAGACGAAAAATTTGGGAATTTAAATCAACAATAATGCACAATTCCTTCTCAGATTAACAGGATATATTGAGCAGCTACTACTGAGAAAATATTTGGAGTAAATTACTGATAATTTTTTCACTTATTTATATTTATGAATGAGATACGGATTTTTTGTCTGTAAATTTAATAAAACCATCAGTTTTAGTATTTGAGTTTATTACTTCATATCCTTCCTTCCCTTAAAAATGAAATCGAGATTAACTTACTTTCCCAATTCTAAGGAATACTGCCGTTAAATACTTGAGTTTATTTCCATTTAGATTTTTTTTAATTACACGATTTCAAACGATGTAAATCCCAAGGTAGGTCTTAAATACATGGCAAATTGCAGGACCATCTGAGCTGATAATTGAAATCGAATTTTCAATAAATGTATGACAATTCAATGCTAGTTTTTAAATAATAACCACAAAAGAAGTTTAATAATCTGTATATTAGAGCTGCAAGTCACTGACGAGGAAGGCACAGAAATATAGTATTACCACCTTCATATGTCTTTAAAATGTTTCATGTATCTTTATTGATTTTTAGAGATATCAAAGTTAGTTTAAGAAAGAATATTTCCATAAAAACAATAAAACTCACTCGAGTAAAGTTGTGAATTTACGAATTTCGGTTAAAAATGGGTTTTTGTCAGTTTTGGAAGTTATGAGCAGCGTTTTAAAACAGATAAATGCATTCAATCTTCTTTCATACAAATTTTGTAATTCTAAAATACTTCATTGTCCCTTGCTTGTTTCTGGAGAGTAACTTAATTATCCCCCACATCGTCATATGCAGTTTGAAACTACTCTTTTGACAATAAAGTTTATATTTGTATTTATAAAATAAATAATTATACATTATATGTAATCACCAATCAATATATGGAGTAGGAACATAACATGATGTTTTAACATAAATTTGACTATTTCATCAAACGTGTACGACTATTCACTGAGACTGTAAATAGAACATTATCAGGAGAAACAGCTGGTTATGGTAACTGTAAGAAATTACGAGAATTTGAATGTGTGCGTGCAATAGTTCCCAACGAAAGTTTAGGTCTAAAGAAAGTGCGAAGGGTGGTGAGTTTCATAGAAAAGACTGGTGACGTCTTACAATACGTTCTTCTTACAATAACGTCTCTCTTCTACATTAGCTGCCGAGATAGGCAGGGATCTCTGCGGAGTTTTGTAAACATGTAGCCGATGCACAAAAGCCAATACGTGGAATTATTCGTACCACTTTCAGAGTGAGATTGTGGATTTAATTTTCTCTTTTTGGGTATTTAGTTTTGGTGAAGTTGTCAACAGTTTTCTAGCGAAAAAACAGTAATTCTGTAGAATTATGCGAGCGTGAATATTTAGAAAAGAATAAATAAAATAAAAAATTCTCGAAATTAACGAAACTCTCAGAAAAGAGGTGTTTTGTGGGGATGGAGCTAATTTCCGAGTTGAATCTATAGAAACATGATTAATTGAAGAAAATGCTCATATGACGATAAAATATCATTACACAAAGAAATTTTTCTGAGATAGAATAGTAAATAAAGTTACGTTCAAGTAATCACTAGGTTCACGTCCCTCAGTATTATTTTTGAATTAATTCTCGTTCACAAGTATATCTTACAGGTCACTCTACATAAAGGTCAACAGGTTAACCACTAATTTTGATGTTGGCATGATATATTATCAGAGATTACACAGGCATAATTTCAAATTAATAGCTTGCACATCTATTCTTTGACAAAATATATTTTAGTAATGGCACAAAATTTAATGTTCATATTATATTCACATTTGTATCCTTTCTATCAAATAATTATTATCAGAAAATAATTTGGACTTTCATTTGCGTACTTACTGTTCATATGTGTCAACATACACACAAAATTATTTAGATATTTTGGAAAAGTTTACGATTAACTAAATGTTTTATTTAAATAATACTCCTGAGTATGTATTAACAAGGTATAACTTGAAGGGAAATTGAAAAAATGTAGCAAATCCTACAAATTCTACCAACACCACATCATGTGGGTGAGGTGAGTTTATGTATTTTCTTTTGCTACGTATTTGTCAACTTTCCTGTATTTGTGTTATGGAACCTTAGCCTTAACATATGTACTTTATATCAATTTTATCAGAATTTTAATTTATTTTCTTTGCCTGTGGGTATATATTTTAACCGCTATTACAGGTTGAAATACGTTGTTCTGTCGTAGTATGTTGTGGCAAATAACAAATTTTTAGAATTTTAGTCTTATTTTATTTAATACAACTTCTTACCATGTCACAATTATTTTAATTCTTTCAATTTAATCCCGTCTTCATCAGTGTCACTCCGGTGAATAAACAAGTAAATTGTTTTGTAGGTGCGCCAAGCGATCCGTGACTCGGAAGCAGTGCTGACTCAGCTGTCGGGCAGTGCAACGGCGACTTCCGCCGCCGAACTCTCGCTCTCCACAACGGAAGGACTTCGGGCGGCGTTGAAACGCGTACGCGATGCTACTCTTCATGGTGAACTGACATCCACGTCCCCCGAAAGAACTTCCCCGACGAGACCTTCTTCCAAGCTGGGATCTCCCCCTCGATCTGGTGAGCAATTCTTATGCCACTATTTGCGGAAGCACAGCCTCTTTCTCTTTAAACGCTTGAGTTTTATAGCAGTCACCACGGATAATGATAGGTGGCACTGAGTGCGCAGTAGCCCTAAGTAAAACACGTGACCCTGCACAGGAATTGCGTCGTTTCTCTTCATTGAGCCGATAATTGAGAATTTTTTAAAGATATGTTTCTTCCTACAGTGGCTTTCTGCAGAAAACACAATCAAATAATTAGTGCCTTCCCATTTTCGAGATACAGGGGAAAGAAGCAGGTTTTATATCAGAAAGTCAGAGACATTGTTTCCCAAATGAACAAGTATCATAAGTGAGAATCGGAAACGGATTAAACGTTACTAAATGTTGCCAACGTGTAGGAGCTGACAGAGTTGAGTTGTCTTGAGAATTGTTGCTGATGATATGAAAATGGTCAACGATTAAAAAGTATCTCAGTCCTCGTGTGCGCGGCCAAATGTCATAAGCGTGGTGACTACAATAGGAAAGACCAAATGAGCTCAGAACCAAAAAATGATATTCATATAAAGGGATTATACAATTCTTTTACTTTCTAATATACATAGTATATATAAAGTATAGGAATCCTAAAAATAATCGATCACGACGTATGTTTTGGTGGTCCATAATTCCGAAATATTTATTTTATTTTATGACGGTGGTGTGTAGTCTGATTATGTGCACAAAAGTTGGGTTAAAAGATTTTTTCCGCTTTTTTGCAATTTCTTAATATAGTTTCTATCCGTTTACTTTGTGCTTTGGAGAAATGGGAACCGGATGCACTGTAGTTACAGTCTTGACTTTTGAGTTCATTCTTTTTCAGAACCATCTGGTAATGTGAACTTTGAACTTTAGTATAGCTTACGGTAAATATGTCTAAAAAGATTTTTTTTCTATGTCATGAGTTTCTATGATATTGTGTTCGAGGAAGCGATAGTTTTAGGAATGGGAGGAATATATATCCAAAATCATCTTTACGTTAGTTTCCCTCATCTCTCTGCCACTTCTCTGGAAGTGATGCTTATGGAATTCAATTTCAAATTCGTTCGACATTTTCGTAACTCCGTTTTTTTTGCACACCTTTATGAATGAATATTTAATTTTCTTGCACTTGTGATATTTTAACTATTGATAACGGGATTTAGTGAAATAGGAATGATAGAAATGACTATAAAAATGTAGGAAATTTTTCTTTCCTAACGAGTTTTATTTTTCATATTACCAACGTATATGTGAAAGATGACGCAATTGTTGTGCATCACCAGTTACTTCTTGATTTCGACGGAGAAAATTGCGAACAGTTTATATGAAAAAGTAATATTTGGTAGGGTTCTTCCTCTCGATACTAAAATGATAAATTAGTGGACTGGATATTATTTGGATGAATGATTGAATAAATCTCTTCTACTTCTTAGGTCTGTGGCAGCGCTCTCCTGGCGACCACCCTCGTCGACCTCGCGCCACCATCTTGAAGACAACTGCACTGCAGTCGTGAATGGTTCACTTTCGGAACATAATCCCGTCGTTCTATAGACTGACTTGGAAAAGCGCTTTGAGTGACTTGACGTCATTCACTTAATGTAGAATTTGTTGGATCACTGCATTTGCTTGTGTTGATGACTTAGTTTTTATGTTAATGGCGCATATCGCTATGTGAAATAAACCGCTTAGAAGCGATCTTGTTGAGGGAGGGTTCGGCAAAAAATATGGTTTTTATTTAAAGTAATAGGGATTAGGTTCCTATACACCTATCAGATGTACAGTGCTTGTATTCCGAGGGATATATGAAATATAGTAAAATTTCAAGCTTCTCTGTCATAATTAATCGCAGAAATTATTTTTTAATATTTATGTTTCGATAAATGTTTTGAATAAATGTAATCTATTTATATGCTAAAACTTTCCCCAACAGTACTGTATTTTATGATCATATAGAAACGTAAAACTCGTTACTCAACATTACTGTCACAATGATACTTATTATAAATAAGTGTACAAGTTATAAAGTAATTATTCTGTTCTGTAGTGAAGAGATAGAAATCCAGGATACAATGTTAATAAAACTAGTTAATTGAAATCCTAACGTGGCAAATGTAGTAAGAAATGAATTAAATGATTAACAATATGTGAACTGGAAGAAGTTGCATCACGGACTATGTGTGAATATCATATTAAAATCATTTACAATTTAAAGAATAAAATAAAATAAAATGAACTTAAATGTCTCAAACATGTTACAATATGAGCATATTGTTCATGTATGACAAGATATTTGTACGGCTAATAAATGCATCTGTAAACTATTGATAAATGTTGTAGAATAAAGAGTAGGAACTATACAAATATCGTAGTAAAACAATACAATAATTACTAATTATTGTATGATTGATTTTTTTTCGCGAGTAAGGGTTTCTTACGTGAGAGGAAATTAGATTGGATCAAGAGAAATAGATATCGTTTATCCCTTTATGCTTCCTCATTTTCTTGTTGTATTTAATATCTTCTTTCCTCACCGTGATGTTCAGAAAAATAATTATTTCCATTGTGAGATTTGGATTCCAGAAAGGTAGAAGAAATAATCAAAAGACTGCATAAAATACTATAATTTTACCAAGTAAATTGGTAATATTTCATAAATATAACAACACCAGAATTATACAGTTAGTGTTACAAGGATGTTCAAGTATTCAATGACGAGCATCGCAATGATATTGACACAGTGATCATGAGAACCATAACGATTCTTCAGAGCAGTTAGAAAAGCCCCACGAGCTGGGAATTATTCCACAACTTTCTATTTTGGCGGAATCTGTGAATACGACATAAAAACTCAACTCATTTTTGCAATAGAAAATCATATGTATATTGACCATCTACTTGTTTAAGAAAAAACTCACCTGAAGTTAAACAAATACCAGTCAATTATGAAAATATTTTAATAAATGAAAACAGATTTATGGTATAATAATACTGAATTGTTAAATAAGGTTTTTGTATTTTATTAACACAAATTTTTTGATAATATTTTTTCTATAACATGTAGCATATTATTTTTATTATATCTCGGATGGGGGGAGGGTGTTATGATTTTACCTTGGGACGCATAAATAATAAATCCACCTCTGCTTTAGGACACTTAACCGGAATTGGTGAAATGGACCTTCTTGCTCTTTGTCTCCTTCTAAAAGGACAAAAGCTATTTTTAACTACTTTTTTATTATTATTTTTATATATGAATAATATATGTAAATATATTATTTTTTATCTATGAATAATATATACTTAGCAAATGGTTTGGGGAAGATTCTTGATATTTTTGTTCATCTCAATATTGAGGTTTTGTCATTTATTATTTAAAAGGGTGTATAAAATTTTTCAAAAGTTTTGTTTATTCATAATGCAGTGTTGTTTGATAAAAAGGGTGAACATTTTGTCAATAACATGGAAAATGTGAAAAATTCATTTTAACGCATGAATATTGTAAATTAGCAAAGTCATTCGAAAGCGTAGTGGAAGAATGTGTATGACATTTAGCAACACAAAAGGCCTTCGGAATTATATTTGTGTTTTATTTCTAGTTAGCTTTGCATCCAGGTACCACAAAAATAAAAAATAAAGTCACAAATGGCGACATAAAATAAAAAAATTAAAGAGCAATTGAATGAAGTGCTAAAATGACATTTCGAAATTCAGTACTCTCCTGTAATGCAGAACAAAATACTGAACACAAAAAGAGAGAAATTAAATTCGACGCCTCGAAGAAAGTATTGACAAGAGGCCTATTCATAATGTATGAGATGTTTATTTTACCCCTCCAATAAGAAGCCACAAAACATAGAAGAAGACCCATCTGTGACACATTCTGTCGAGGAAAACATTGCACAAAGATCAAAAGGGGGCTGAAAGCATTTTTCCCTAGAGCATCGAATCTCGATTGTAACAACTGAACAAACATTTTTTTCTTTCTTCGATTTTCCATCTCATTCCTGTGATTCTCTCGTGAGGAGAAAGAACTGGTTATATAGAGATATAGTTAGTGTTACAGTCACTAACAATGTTTCTCATAATATTTCACACTCCATAATTGCTAATTATTCAGCTTCTTTCGTGGAATTTGAATTACTGGAACGTCTAATTAGTTCTTTCTGTGAAATACATACATTTTTTGTAAATCTTACTTATACGTATATGTTTATCCGAACCCAAATTAAGCGTTCTTCAATATTGTATTACAAAAATTGACTGAAGTACTTTTGTTTCTGACATCTCCCATAAAATATACTTTAGACTGAGAGTATACTGCGAGTTTTTCTTTGAAATAGAAATTATTGAAAACATTTCTTCTGAGAAGATGTATGTAAATAGAGTAAAATGTAGTAATTTCGTAATTCTTATGTAATGAAACCTCTTTATTTTGAACAGGATGTTTTTGAATCATTAATATACATTCCATTCGTTTCCCAGTATTACATCCGAAAGTAAAATCTGTTTCTCTCAAAGCTCCAATATTTCTTTTCTGCCAATGACAGCAGAAGTCGCGAGAGGTTTCCTTGGTTTGCTTCCGTCGCTCGTGACGTTAATGATTCTGCGCTTTCTCGCTCCATCGCCAACATCGTCTTTGAAGTTGACAGATTGCGGTGCGGCAACAGAGGAAGGAGGAGGGGTCATGGCAACAATGTCGTTCCTCAGTTGCTACATTCATCCCTGCTCACATTGTGTTGAGAGGCCATGTTACATTCTGTTCCTTATATTCTCCACATGTCTCGTNATATATATATATATATATATATATATATAATATATATATATAAATAATATATATATTACTTCTAAAATATGGAAAAAAATTAAAACTGGAAGTTGTAATTTTAAGAGTAATTTGTTGATATCTGCATTATGTGGCGTTATCCTTGTTCAGTAGAAGTAAACATTTTTACTTCTTATTTTTGTAAAATGTACGTATGTTTTGAAAACTGTTCATGCATGATACAAAAATATATTTTGGATTTCTGTCATACCTACTTACCTAAACAAAAGAAATCCGGAAAGAGTCACATAATTTTAATATTTTGGTTTACTAAATACAATACGTGAACTATTTTTGATAAAAATTTCTTTGGAAAAATCAATTTCTTCGGTATCCAGGATTGATTTTGATATGTATTGTTTCCAAAAAGCATATTTACTTTATTTGGATAAAACACAAGAAATCTAAATTTATTTTTCTATGGAACCTTATGTAAAAATCATCCATTTTTAACACCAATCACCTATATTTCTTTAACCGTGACTTACGTTGTGACATCAATCCAATCACTGAGTCGGCGTAGCACTGGTAGTCTTAAAAATCACTTTTGGCTGTTTCTTTGCTTTCCTCTGCCGCATCCTGTCATCACCCCGCCGCTATCTGCTGCCACAGCCGTCACCCGTACCGCCGCCACCCCATCACGAAACCCGTCCGCATTCGAGCCGTGCTCCTTCCACATTCTCTCCCTTGCGCGTCAAACACGTCGATGTTCTCGTTTGGCGGCGGCGGTGCGCCGGTTGGTCGAATGGGGAATTGCAAGACAGGTTCATTGAGGAAGACGGGTGGTGATGCAGCATTCACGTGAGGGGAAAAGGTAACAATATTGAACTTACGGTTGAAATCAGGGATGTCGAAACGGTAGAAGGATAGATCACGTTCTGGTTCAATATAGGGAATGTTCTTGAATGTGCATTCAGATTGATGAACTAGGTTGTCCTTGGTGAAAATTCTTGTTGCAAATTCCAACATTGTTGAACGATATTTTATATCAGATTAAATAAATAATTAAAGGCTTACGACATTTCATGGATTATATATAGTGAAAGCTCTCTTCGTTTCGACTTGGATTTAAGCCGTTGTCAGGTGGTCAAATAATAACAAATTTATAACTAATATTATAATAACAAATATATAAATAAATAATAACAAACATAACAACAGGACAATTTATCATGATGTAAATAAATATAAACACAAAATACGTTTACAAAAAAACAGACATGTTATAATATTGTCTTGTATCAACGAGATAGCTTTTCACTCTTTGAACGCAAATTTAAACTCACGTGTATATTTTTTGTAAATAGCATTTATGATATGCAAACATTGTCTATCATAATTCGTCCATAAAATGTAAGTCTTTAATTATTTGTTTAATTCGATTATATAATGGACGTTAATTGTAGTAGAATTTGCTCATAAATATATTAAGAGGCATAACTGGTATAAATTCAAAAATTCTTCAACATAGTTTTCAAGAGAACTTTTCACAGTAGTGGAGGATTGGGAGAAGTTACAGATAAACATTTTGTTATCAAAATTATGCAAAACTTTCAATGATATTTGTAATGATGTGTTTTAACGAATACAACAAATTGGTCTTATTGGATATGTGAAGAATGAAATTGGTAATTAAAATGGAGGATATATCTGTTTCTGAGAATGGATCTTGTGTGAGATGCAGCTACTTTTATTCAGTGGAGACGTAGTACGAAATATAATATCGATGAACCAGTTGTCGACTTATCCAAAGATAGTTTTTTTTCAGTTTTCAGAACTGCGATTTTTTTGTATTTATAATGACTATTATTCATGATGAGAAATAAATAGCAAATACCTTAGCAGAACAACCAGAAGTTTAAAGTCTCGGAATAAATGGGATTTTGGAGCTGCTTCTTTACAACCACTCAGTACCAACATTATTCTTTAACGTTTTTATGGTCCCAAAAATTGAAAATTTCTCAGACAGAAATTTTAGCAGTTAATAAAGCAAAAACACGTTGATTCCAATGCTTCGTTTTTCAAAATAAAATTTAATCATCACTTTCAATTTTTTTCTATCTTTCTTCAAAACAACGAATACCTTGGGTCTCAGGAAGACGGACGTACTTGTTCACATATCATTATTTCCGTCATTTCGATGAACTATCTATTTCAATTTTTTTCATCCATCGTTTTACCATATACTCTTATTCTAATTATAATCGGAATTTTCTTCATACAAACAGTACAAATACATACAATTTATAAAAAAATCATTTAATATTTTACAGTAACTTGCTGTAAAATTTATAGCAATTAGCTATTCATTTTTTAAACAAAAATTCGCGCATTTGCGGAAAGAGTTCGATATTGGATCAAGTGCTTTCACTATTCCACGATAGCTATCCTAACTGACCATCTATTAACCCATTGCATAGGGCGGTCCGTGGCGTAGTGTGTGGTGTACTTGCATTCCTCTGATGACGCTGGTTCAAACCCTGTCTGATCCAAGTAGAATTCGCGGTGCTGGACGAAGCGGGTTAGCGGTAGGTTTTCTCAGGTACTTCCGTTGCCCCTGTCATTCATTCCACCACAACATTCACTCATCATCATGTCACCTCATACGCACGTCATTCTTGTCATTGTTGTCATCCCCGTCATTAAGGAGGCCGTCTGATAGCAAGGGGTGGTCGTATGTAACGACCAGGGCACAGGGGACCTCAACGTGGTGTCCCCGAATCAGCAAATACTATTAGAAGTTTTCTACCCGAGAAGCAATTCCGACATAATTACATACGTACACAATCCATTCCACAATTATTGATACCCACTTACACTGAAATGATTTTTTAATAGATACGTCTGATAAAGTACATTTTAAGATATTTTTTCCTTTAATGGAGAAATACCAATGATTCAGAATGTCTTGTATTTTATGTAAGATGTTTAAGTGGAACGCTTTTAAAAGCATATTTCGTAAAATAATATTCAGAGTAGAATAAATTTTACCGTGTGTCGATGTGCAATAAACTCTCCAGCATTTTTAATGACATTACTTAGTAAAAGTAATTTTGTGGTTAACAGATTTATCGTGTTGTTTTTGTTATATTTCTTCTTTCTTCATGTATTATTTTTATATACATATACTGAAGCCAACCCAGTAAATTAACCAGTTGGTTGCGGGGAATAGTTCTGCAGGTTCGGGATTCCTCCAAAACATTATATAAATGATTTGGAGAACATCCGTATAAAGTATTGCAAAATTATAATTTGTTAACTCAACATAAGCTAAATTATTAAACTAGAGTAAAATATTTTAGGACATAGTACGATTCTTTTTTGGCGAGACGTCTATGCATTCCGTAAAGTATGATTCTGGCTATTGGCCTTAGCTAACCATCAATATCATTTAAAATGTTACTGTTTTGAAAATAAAAATTGATCTTTTTGATAAATTCCATATTGATGTTCAGAATTAACACAAGATGTATTTGTTAATCCTTTTAAGGACTTTGATACCGTTTCTTTTCGGTGAAAACACAAAGCACTACAAATCACATTTGGTTTCGCTGCGAGAGACGCCTCTGGCATTTCCTCCAACGGTGGCGAGTTGGAGAGGAGGAGGAGAAGAAGACTGACAGCAGCGACGCCCTAAGGGCTGACTATGAACTGATGGCGAGTGAGATGAAGCCTTACTCGTCAAATCTGGATGAGCTTCAGACGTCGAATCTGTTGTGGAATGAAATACCATTCGGGGTTCAGCACTCGACGGAGCGGCGTGTTGTCGCCCTATGGACAGGGGTTGTGTCGGGGTCACCCCAGTCTCGCTTGAAGTGTGAGAGAACGTATGGAATGCGGCTGGCACCATGCAAACTCTTCGTCGTCACGATCGTCACTGTTTGATGGAACGTCTCTTCTTGGTATGAACTCAACAATATTTCCAACACCACGTTTGTATCCTTTTATAAAGACTCCGATATAAAACGCTAGATCGTCATGAATTGTAGAGCACGGTAGTTATGAATCTAAAATATGAGCTCTTTGATATGCTGAGATGAATAAAAACGATTGAAATTGAAGGTAACATTTGAATAAAGGACACTTCACAAATGATTCCCAAACAACTTAAAATTTGATAAATATACATAAGCAGCGATAACAATATTGCTCATAAGGTCAGAAAGTCCGATTCGAATCCGACAGAAAAAAGATTCTGTCACATACCTGTGTAACCCATGAGAAAATGAAACAATGATAATGATATCCCAAACCGACATATTCATTACTAAACGTGCCAGAAATACATTACTCCCTTAATCTTCCAATCCCACCACTTCGCCAAACAAATAATAACAGACATCTTTATTAAGCGGGGTATTACTTTTGAACTCTACTGTAAATATCTCAATACAAACTTTAGAGGTACACTAAGGATCAAAGAACCTTACCCGCAATGATAAAAAGACAACTTTATCCCTGTTAAATACCTATTTGTGATTCTACAAAAAACAACAACAATTTATTTAATGTAACTTGTAGTATTTGGCGTGTTCTGTTGTGATTAAAATAGAATAAATTTCTATGTAATTCAAATATTGAACACGTTGAATTAGCCAATACAGAGAAATCGCATTTAAAAATTAAATTTATCTTCTATCTCCACACAACGTTTCAAAAAATTATGTGATTATAATCCTATTTAACAAACATTTCATCACAACTATAATAAATGAACCATTGAATTAAAATAACTGATTTATAGTTAATCGTAAATCAAACCAGTAAGACACAAAATACGCGTGTTAACTAAATAATAAATTATGAACATTAGATAATTTGTCAAAACACGTCAATTTTACGCATTTTGAAAAATAATTCATGCATTTCCCGCTTGGCATTTCCGCTAAATTGAATTTGAAATAAATATATCCCACTTACGAAGAGTAAAAACATCAGAAAGATTTTAAAGCTTTTGACCATTGTGTAGTAGCTTCGCAATGTTTAGACAATAGTCATATCATTGATTGGAATAATTTGAAACAAGGAAGAATTTATTTAAAATCTTATATTTTCGATTATGTCTACAAAATTAACTAGGTATGTATTAAATTTACGATCTGATACACGTAACTTATCTTTGATTCGCATTTCATATTCTGATACATCTATACGATTCTGCTATTTTGTTTGTTGATTTTTATTTTCTTCTCCATTTGTCATTAATAAGTATTTGTAAATACACTATTAATACCTGATGAAGATCTGAACGCAAGTTAAAACGTTGTTCTTTGGCATAAGCAATTCTGCTGTAAAGGTCGTAATATTGACTAACGACGTAAAAACTTCTTTGAAGCCGAAAAGTGAGAAAACACACCTTTAGTATGTTTTATTATTCAACTATCAATTTGTGAGCAAAAGATTAATGTTCGTTTTGGAAGTTTTAACCATCTAAATTTAAATTAACGTTTTGGAAGTGACATGAATTCAAAAGTCGCATGACATTTTCCGTCAGTTAGTTTATTAAAAATTGTATGTACAATTTTATGAGTTTGGTAGTTGAAAAAATTAAGTGACGCACTGGCATAGTATTGGCACGCAGAAAGCTGCTTTCCAGCCTTGAACAGCTAGCGTTCACCAGTCGCTGTAAGCAATATCTTAACAATAAATAGAATACATGTAAACTGTAAGTGTTTGATTTTGCGATTCAGGTACTAAAGTAGTCCTGCCCAAAGAAAATTAAACCTTTTGAATGTCTAAAACGTGTGTTGACATGCAGAATATGTGCTCATATCGATTCTACGTTTTTAAACATGACTTACCGGAGTAACCTCATAATAAGTACATAAAGTTTACTCTGACAAAGATAGTACGAATAACTTTTTTTCTTACAAGTTGGTCAGCCCTTGAACTAGAAACATCACTGGCAAGCAAATTATATACACGTTTGTACATTATGTAGTTAATTAGATACATTGAGTGACGAGGGAAATTGATGTACCATTTTCATTCCAATTAATTGAACACGCACCAATTAACATGTTTTAATCATTAATGAATGGTTAAAACTTCATGGTGTACTGTAATTTTTCTCAGCGTGCTAGTGGTACTATGGACAATGAATTTGTGAATACTTTACATTATTATAATAATATTTCTGCATGAAGTGATTTATGTACTATTCCCTCCAAATTGTGGACAAGTTTCCATTACAGTATTTTTCTTCTTCTTGTTTTATGTTTTGATATTGACTCTGTGATGCGAAGAGTAAATGAGAATGGGGTACTTGCGAACACTCAGAGAAAATTGGAAATGTGTTTATGATCTTGCAAAAAGTCATATTAAGATTATAACTTATAAGTTTTTCAAAGCTAAGTAGTTTTAGTGACTGTGGCATGCTATTTAGAATTAATGGTTTAGCTATCTAAAATGTACCCAAAATATGAAAGTAATAAGAAAACTTCTTTAAAAATAGTTGTGATATCAATAGTTACGATCGTAATGATCCCTTATTGAGTCAAACGAAAAAATTGCTGTCCACATTTATCCCAAAAAAATGTTTGCGACAATATTTGAGAAATAATTAACTTTCAAGCACACGCGCCAAAAACAGGAACTTAAACACACGCGCGGAGGTGGTTTCCACCCCAAGGTACATGTTATTTAAATGAAGTTATTTGTTTTAATTTTCATTTCATAATTTTTAAAGAGCAACATTTTGATAATACCATTTTATTACTTACATGCTGGGAACCACCTTTTAAATTGAGAGACTAAATTTTAAACAGCACTTTCTTATGAAACTTTATGCTACATGTGAAGAAAAAATTCAATATCTTTTTCCTCTTCTTTTTTCGGAATTAAAACAAATTGCTAGAGGAAGAGTGAAACAAATTATTAGTTTCGTGAAACCAATGTTTTTATATTGAAAAAGTTGAAGTAAATTGCACAAAATTTTCCAATTTTTTTCAAAAGGAGAAACGACAATGTAAAATATTTTCTTATAATGTTGAAGGTTTAATAGTTTAAAGGGTGCGAATGATACTCCCGCTATGACAACGAAATTCGTTTAGACTCACAAGAAGGTGCAGTCACTTCAAAGAAGTACCACTTGTCCTTTTTAGCAACTAAAAATGCCTCTGAGATACCCTACCCCCACCCCCAAAGTCGGGGGTGAAAAGGGTGGGAGTGACTAGGGTGACCTCGATGTGAGGGTGGACCTCTAGAAAGTTACGCACCCTTCTGGGTGCGGCGCCTCAGAGCGTTCTGGCAATTGGAAATATTTTGTAGCGTCAACACATCCGCGGGGTGGTAATGGGAGGGTAGGAGTGCGAAAACCGATTAAAGCTCAGGGTACTGAGTTGGAGATGAAGACAGAAAGGTACACAGAGTGAAACGGGGAATCGAATAAAATTTATTGTATAACAAACGAAAAAATAGATGTGGGGGGATTTCACCCCCCATTTCATTTAGCAAAATTAAAAAACACTTATTAGAGACCCGAAATGATTGATTTAAATAATAGTCGAAAAAGATTAAACGAAAAAAGAATAAAAGAAAACAATCGGATAATTGTTAGAATTTACTCAAAAGCACATGCTGTAAACTTGTCTCAAAATAAATCACGTTATCATTTAAAAATTACTGAAATTAATGTTTTGCAAAAAATCAATAACAATCATACTTTTTGAAACAATTTCGTGATATAAACCCGAAATTTTACTGAACGTAGTTTCCCACTATACGTCACCACACTCTCTCCTATCGCTGGAGGTGAAGTTCAAATGCCGATCTGAACATTCTCGGTCTCGAAATTTTTTTAAGCCTTTTTCTGAAAACAGCAAAGACAGTATTTGGTGCTCTTACGAGAGAGAGAGAGAGAGAGAGAGAGAACGGCGACGTGAGACTGGCAGCGGCAGCGAAAGCAGACGTGTCTCAAACATTGATGCACTAAACGTCGAGCGCCTTCATACAGCTCGAGACGTGCAACGACCAGCGACGGCTACACTTTAGGCAGAATGCCTTTCTCTGAGGAAATCGTAGCAGGTCAGCAGAGGAATTTATTTCAGTATGATACCTTCTGGCTCTACTAATTTCAAAACCTTTCATTGGTTTTATACACCCTTTAAAAATCATTCATTTGGCTTATTCAAATATTTACAGGAAAATAAACTGTTTCCTAAATTAATTTAAAAAATTAAAAACGCTTTAAAATACACAAAAATTAATATAAAATAGACATTACCAGCTGCTTTTAAACTTAAAGAAATTATTAGATCCAATTTTCAAAAATTATTTTTCAATTCAATTATCTTAAATAGTTCTTTTAATATTTATATTTATCATTTGTGGAAGTTCTCTTAATAATGAAAATCTCTTTTGTTTATCACACCAAATGATAATACTTCGGGTTTTGTCATTTATAACACAATTATTATTTGAAGAAAGTTATAATGATTTTAATTTACAGTTTGGTTACGGCCTTCATTTAAGTTGTTTGGATAACTGTAGACAAGCGAAAAAATGTGTTCTATTTACGCAACATTATGTAATTAACAAACCACATCACAAAAACTGAACAAAAATATACTACGCATTCCATAATCAATAAAGATGTCGCTTAATAAAAAAAATCTTCATTATAATCAATATTAGCCATTACGTAGAATTACTCACCATCACTCGCCTTACCCATGAAATAGCTAGAGATAAACAGTGAATGTTTCTTCTTGTCTACATATCTTTTAGCATTAATCGCAGATATCTGTAAATGAGTTGAACCCAAATTTATCAAGTAGTCATTCTATTTTTGAAAATCCACATCAAAGTTAATAATTTTAGAGTTTACAAATTCATTCTTTCATTGTAAATACATTTGTATTATGTATTATTTAGTTAAGCATTAAATGTTTGAAATTATATTTCAAAGTTTCTTTATAATTTCGTAAACAAATTCGCTATACTATTTATTTCTTGAATGTAGTGTTTCGTGTAATGTGTGATAGTAATAGTGTGGTAGTTTTAGATGCACTCATATCTTCAACCCATATAGAAGATCGCGATATCTAAGAAATAATATGGAAGAGATACTTAATAATGAAAATCTCTTTTGTTTATCACACCAAATGATAATACTTCGGGTTTTGTCATTTATAACACAATTATTATTTGAAGAAAGTTATATTGATTTTAATTTACAGTTTGGTTACGGCCTTCATTTGAACTGTTTAATGAATAAATCAAAGGAAAGCAATTTTAGCGATATTCAATTGCAGGTATTAATAGCTACAAACTATAATTCTATAATATTAATAATGGCGAGTATGAAGACAATTGGAGAAAGTACGAATTATATTAATGTGTGAGCTTATGCTGACTATTATGAGCTTATGTTGTTACATAATCTGCTATTCTTGATGGTAACGATTTGAACTATGTACATATAATTTGGTTGTGCCCTTTGTAGAACGTTGGCAAGATAAAAGTGAAAAAGATGGATATGGAAAAGGAAGGTCTCATAAAAAATATAGTGGCGAATCTCGGGTTGCGTCAGAATCAGACTTGAAGTATTTAGATCCTTTGAGACCAGAGCACGATGGAGGAGAAAAGGCATGAAGATGGTGGTGGAAACAGAAAGGGAAGTATGCTACTGAAACAATTTCTTGGAGATAGCGTGACTTTCTGATTCAGTTATAGTTGTTAGGTATGAGGCAGGGAGGATGCTGAGAAAAAATTGCACTTCATTATCCTGGACTTCATCACAAATAAGAGGTTTTTAATGTTCCCAACTAAACATATTTCTCCCAAAGTGTCAAATTTATCAACTTCCTTCATCTATTTATCTATCTATTCTCCATAATAGTGGGTGAACGATGTGGATAAACTGTCCGCCTTGTTCTACATAGTTCACCGCACGTGATGACTTAGAGATTATCCCGTCACAATCAAAACTATTAATTGAAACTCCATTGTATACTCGATGTATACAAAATACACATAAATCACATACATACATGCATCAGATAATTAACTAAACCAAGGATACCACAGGAATGACGTTATGGTTATTAGCAAAATATTTTCCTCACTTCATCAATGACTCTTTTACGAAAACACAATTTTTCGTTTCACGAAGACAACGTGGTGCTATCATCTCTTAAAGCCTTTGCCACTCACTGATAAAAGATAGTTTAACATTGCTACGGATACGGAGCGGAAGAACATTATAATTTACTTAACAATTTTTAATTTCAGTTCTCTGCAATTGCTTTTGTATATTTTATTGCATTTCTTATATTCTGCCATTGGGTAAGATCTGCCCATTTGCATTTAAATAAATATTATTATAATATATCAGGTGTGTGTCATGTATTGTGTGGTTACGTGAAATAGTTTGGAATCAGTGTGTGCATTAGACTTCTTCGGGGTACACGCTTTACCCGGACTTCCCTTATTACAAATATCATTATTTTTTTTAGAAATAAACACAATATTTTATGATTTGCGTCTAATTTTGAGAAACTTAGTTTTAAAGCAGTGGCTGCTCATTTGCCATTAAAAGAAGAGAAATCAAAATCAAGGTGTTAATACGCGGCATATAAACGCCAGTTGAAGAAGTGACTGTTGGACCAGGAGCAAAGTGCAACATTGAAGGAATGTTCTAGAAGCATTGAGTATAAGGGAGTCTAGATAAAACGCGGGGCGAATGTGACGATAAGACAGCGATAATCAAAGAGCGGCTGAATCAAAGGGTCCGTCGCAGACGCTAATGAGAAAAAAGTTGAATGCGGGCTCCAAGTAATGGCGATGGGCTTAGATGACGTAGCGTATCGTTTACAGAAAAATAACGTCACACCAGGTGTCGCCATTTCGAAACTAAGAACGATAAACAAAATTTCAAAAAAAAATTATTACAAACTATTTATTATTTAATGCTCTTTCTATTTAGTTAGTCCAAACTTCTATCCTAGGAACTCATATCACAATGAAAACAACCCATAATCTTAATTGAAAGCAAAATACTGTCACAATGTGAAAGCTTACACAAATCAATTAATGAAATATAATTGAGATATAGTTTATTACTAGACTACACTCTACTCCAATAAGTAATTCTAAATTTATAAACTAAAACTTTCTAATATAGGATTCTAAATCTTCAGTATTGACTATCTCATAAGCGGCAGTATTCTGAATGACAGACTAAATCATTCACTGTCTAATCAAGTTAGAGAAAAATATACTAGAGACTAACAATAAGTAAATAATTTAACGGGACAATGCTTTTTACTGTGGAGGTTCTCTAAGGAAACATTTTGCGAAATTGAAATTCCAAAGGTATGGTTTGTGTGAAATGTAGTTTCTGGAATGTTTACCATTTTCAATTTATTTCACGAATTAAGATATCATATCATGGTTTTCGTAAAAAGACATGGTATTTTACTAAATTAGAACTAAGGGAAAACCGTAAAATAACTAAAGCTCCTCTGAGAAACCTATTATTTAAACATGTAAATTACTTCCCTATATACTTTAAACATAGAGAAGTGAATTAATATCGTAAATCATAACGTACGTACTTAAAATTTAACATAAATTGTCAGCTTCAGCTTCTCGTACTTATCATATCAGTTATTTTCATTTATTCAAACTTTATTATTTCTGTGTTAGTGTACTGATGAATGATTTTCTGGACTCCAAACAATGATCTTATAGTACACCAGGAAGAGCACTTAACTGCGTCTGTATCACAAGTGAAATAACTTTATTGTTGTTTTTTATGAAACGAATTAAACGGTCTCAAAAAAGTTTTAAATGCGGTATTTGAGAAATAGAAGTTTTCCATATTGAACTTTGATCATCAAATGAACTACCCTTAATATTTCAATGATATACATTCTAGGTTACGAAACAGATTATAGTATAAATGTGAAACAAAGTCATAATTTCTGGACTCAGACGGAAGAACTGACGGACTAAAATATTATTTTACTCATCTTTGTTATCGAGGACCTCAAAAGCGGATATTTTACGCCAAATCACCCGAACAAAACTTTTACTGTTTCATTATTTTGCAGGATAATTTACTCGTATATGAAAAAATAAAAGTAGCGGATCAACAGAAATGTTTTCAATTAAAAAGCTATTCAATAAATCGAACCGTCTGTACATCTTTCAGAGAATTGTTTTTTTGTTACTCAGTAAATGATATACCACTCTTATTAAATTTCAACTTTATGGGTGTACATTTTAGAAAACGCTGATTAATTGATCTGACACCGCAACGTTGTTTGTGTGAGATTGTGACAGCTAGATAACGTGATATAACGGTTTTCTGAGTCAAGTATACTGCTATATGGATCAATATGACTGACACACCGTGAATCGTGGTTTATTTGCGTAACAAATGAGGATAGATTGTATGTATTGCTTTTAATTTTTCTTTTTATCGAGAGCATTCAATAATTTGAAAGGTAGCGCTAGAATTGCCTACCATCGTCTCCAACAGATGTCCGGGAAACCTCAAAAGATTCCATTATTGTACCAATTATCCAGTGTCACTAACAAACCAGGAGATGAATTATAAGAAATGGGAGTGAAATGCTATTGGAAAAACACGAGGTAACCTTTCAGACTCAGGAAAGCATGCGATCGAATATAGTAATGAGGAAATGTTTTCTTACCTCACAAAAGTTTTGTTATAAATATTTTGGATCTATTCCTCGACTTTTAAAATTAGGTTGAGTGAGAATTTAAGTTGCCATATTGACAATTGTTTGAAGTAGGTAAGGGAACCCTGAGTAACTTACCGACTAAGCAGAAGATTGAAATGCCGTTCTAATGCTGACGTGCATGATGTACTATACAACAGTACTTGTTGATCTCGGTGTTTTTAAAACTCACTGCAAAATTATATCGTACCAAATTATGACGTACTTTAGACTTTTATTTCTAGCCCTTGTTACACCACACCACAAGCCCAGATGCGATGTGGGTATATTTTGGGTAGAAGCGGGATTCAACCATAAACCACAACCCTTATGGTAGAGTTCGCTNCGTGTAATAACAATAAAATATTCCTTTAATACAAGTTAAATTGAAATCTGCGTATTTACAAACTTGAACGAACTCTCAAATCATAAATACAAGTATGAATTTGTCATTACACAGTTAATGCTATCTGAAAGCATCAATTACACACAGATATGAATACTGATGTTAACAATTAATTTGGAAATATACCCAGATCATCCGAATCTCAAAAATTTACAAGTTGCTATCCCGAAGTAACTAACTGTTTCAAGTTACGTCATTCGCGCCTAATAGCAATGTAATTGAATTACCGCAGCAATTCTCAGTGGTCTGACGACCAATACTAACCAGGTCACATCTCAAATAACCTGGGTACTTCCAAACACTCCGCAGAAGTCTCAAAGTCTGAAAGTTTGAAAGTGTCCGATGATCTTCAATCCTCCCAATATATACGGAAGCGGAGGTCACGTGACCACGCCTTCGCTACCGCAATGAGCACTCCAAATCATCTTGGTCACCCCTCAGCTTCTGAGAACACTGTGTCTTTACCGATATGCCAGCATCCTTCTCGGGATGGCCATTATTTCAGCATCCGGTTGAAATATTCCATTCACACTGGCCACGCGCTTCTGCAACATTCTTCTGAGGGCATTCCTACTCAATTTTCCGAAGTACATGAAAACAGTTCAGCACTTATACAATGAAGGGAAGGCTTAGAGCGGTCACTTTTCCTTATTTGGCGGCGCCTGGCCCGATCCGTAATCTCCTTAGGAATTTCCGGCTAGCAAAATGCTTAAAAATGTTAATATTTCACAAATCGATAGACTGCACTGGTCCTGATGTTACACCTTGATGAGGACAATTGTTAATACTACATTTGAACCCAAATTAAATGTTTTGCACGTCGTGATATTTCTAATAACGTCACATGGTATATAGATGTAATATATAGTAATCTAATATGTGTGCAATGTATAACCAGTAGCTGTAGCTGCGAGGAAGGAACAGAAGAATAAAAATATCACCATTTGTCTACCTACAGATTGGAATTCAGAGTGCTATTAATGTCTTATAAAATTTTGCATAGCTTGAATACAAATTTATTATGTTTCACGTTGGAACCTCTTAGAACAACCTATATTTTGCCACGGGCCTTGCGAAGAA
>NNCF01126328.1:867688-894671 GCA_002313205.1 Laupala kohalensis | reverse complement strand
ATATATATATATATATATATAACACGAATGCTAAATTTTGAAGCTCTTGGCGAGAAGTATTTGCGTTAGGCGAGAACAAAATTAATATCCAATAAAAAACTATAAACATTAAATTTTAATAGCTCTTTGCTCATCCAACACTGTGATAAGTGAAGAACCACGTGTTTGTGTTCCCGTGTGTCTATATTTTGTGAAAATTTACGATTTTTTAATATTTTATTTCTTATTGTATATTTATTAATTTTTTTTGTAGATTATTCCTTTTGTAGATTTATTAATATTTTATTTCTGATCGTGTTTTCAATGTTAATAATTCCACAATTAAATATTTATTACATGAAATTTCAACTAAACCAATTTCGTTTACATCAAATTAACGCTAAAAATGGCGTTCTTTCTCAACGAATAGCCACCAGAAGTCAGTGATACAAACATGGAAGTATTTATAAACGTAGGCTTCCGTGGTCGGAGTCAGTATGAACTTGTTTGCCCGGGACAAAACGCGTCTTAGTAGATAAAACTACCAACGTTTCGGTCATCATGCTATGGTCTTCTTCAGGACAACATCAGAGTCGTACAGACCTAAGTCACTTTGGCAGAGTACGACAGCGACTTTGGTCAATACGACTCTCACATTGCCCTGAAGAAGACCACAGCATGATGACCGAAACGTTGGTAGTTTTATCTACTAAGACGCGTTTTGTCCCGGGCAAACAAGTTCGTAATGAAAGTATTTGTCTGTACTCCCAGGAATACAGAAAAATCTGTCAATATATTATTACAAATAAAATGTCAACAACAATTATTTTTTTCTTTCGATGATGATTCCTACCATAATCTTGGAGTAAGTTATTGTTCAAAAGAGTAGGTGGTTCACGGTAATACGACATTTTCCTATTTTTAATTGCTTGATGAATATAAGGATCAAGAGACAATGCTTTTACTTTGAACTTTCAAGGGAAATGGCAGCTATGAAGTGGCACAGGTATTGAGTAAAAGCGAGGGAATGTATTCCTTCTATCATATAACGAGTTTTTACATGTTAATGATAATAGTTATTTTTACTTTAATAAAGAGAACTCTTATATTTTGTGGAAATTATTGCTTCACTTATTGGTTTTTGTTGTTCGTTTTCCACAACTAGTAGTGAGATTTTGTTTGAGGTGCATGTCTATCTGTTCATTAAAGCATCCTGTTATTAATTTTTTGGCAACCTTAAGTCATCATCAAAGTATGAGACCATTCTTAAATGATGAAACACTATGACATATATAAAAGATGCTTGCATAACAAGTTTTATCTGAGAAGAGAAAAGTGTAATTGGTTATGTAAACCAAAGCAAACTAATTAATAACGACTAGCTATCTACCGAGCAAAATCTCACAGATGAAATCATAATAAATATAATGTAAGACTAAGAATATACGGAGAAATAAAACATTGTGCTTATTGAGAAATTTTTCCAGAGGAAAGCATGGTAATTCCAAAATACCAGTAGTACAAGGTCATTTTTTTATATTATAAATTCGTGAGTCACCCTCGATCCGCAGCAAACGTAATTATTCAGAAACATTATTTTATTGTTCCGATCCCCCATGCCCTATAATATATCTGATACACTATTTATTCTACGATGATTTTTTTTCTTGCGTGTCTTGGGAAAGTTTTCTGCACAACCACTTCTCCGTCTCGCTGACGAGAGCGGACCTCGAGAGGTAGTGGACACAGAAATGATCCCTTCACAGCCACACGCAAGGTGGCTGTCACACAGCCAATCCCATCTGCGAAGAAACGTATTTCTGTACGTCAACTAGTACGTACCTACTATCCCCTTGAAGTAACATTATACGTGAAGTAACAAAGGTTTCCCTTATGTAATTCGATATAAAATCAAACGGTTCTAGGTATATTTTATTTTAATTTTTCTATTTACCTCGTTTACAATTATTGCAAGCTTTGATTATTTCTTTTTATCTTTATTTCATACACAATATTACATATTACTGTGAGCTCTCTCTGATTTACGCATGCTCATTTTCATTTCACTATTATATGTCTTGTTTTATTATATGTACTTTGACAATATGATAATGAAAGGTTAAAAAATTGAGGTTTTGCATTTTATTATTGACACAATATATAGAACAGTAATGTTCGTTGTTTTTTTTCTCACTTCTTCCTCGCTGCATAATAATACAAGGAGTCAGACCCTTGTATTTGTTATTTACATAACATAATTAACTTTGGTTCGTCCTATTTTTCTCTGTCGCACGAGGTACTACAAAGTACATATCATAATGAAGGAAATTTACCGAAGTTTAAACATACTTTGAAGAGATGTAAACTTTCCTACACAACTAGGTTCTAGAAAGTTGTGAGTTAAAAAATACGATGAGGATGTTTTTTGAATCGGTATTCTTTAATACAAAGCTGTTGTATGCGTAATAGTATGCATGACAACGTGTTATGTTATTGTAGACATTTGCGAATTAATCCAATTTCATCAAAACATCACAGCAACGGATTTGGATATATCGACAGCCTCCACTGAGCTAGGTGATGCATGAGCATGGGTGTCGGGTCTCTCATTGTGAATGATGTGATGTCCTATGTTATTTAACTTGAAAATGTTATCTCTAAATAAAATGTATAGGTTTTAAGTGCATTTCCTTCTTTCCAATTTCAAGTTATATTTTAAATTTTGTTACATTTGAGACATACAAAACCATTGTGAGCATCACTGATTTTTATCCACTAACAAAAATAAAAATAAAACGAAATTGTAAGATGTATAAGTTTTTTGAATTTTTCAATACGGAAAATAAAATACAAATGTCTTGTTAACCTAATGTTAAATGTCTAACTTGTAATTAATACGAAGTAATATTTTCATCTAATATGTCAGAAATATCTCAATAAATTGTATTTCGTCGTATTAAATAGAAAGAAAATGGATAAAATTATTGCAAAAATTTTTACTACTATTTCGTTTTTTCATTAGATTCCAACTTTTGCATAAAATATATCGTTTAGAAATTTAGATGACTCGTTATCACATTATCATGAATTAATATACAATGAACATAATATTTATGTTTTGAAGTTCACGGCGTAAACTGTGCGCTAGAATGTTAAATTTTAAAATATTCTTGTTAACATCGAAAGAAATATTGCAGCAATAATAATAATAATAATAATAATAATAATAATAATAAATGTCTTTATTTAGTGGTGAGACTCAGGCCTGAGGGTCTGCTGTACCGTCTGACCACGTAAGAAAAGAGAAAAATTCAAGTTATACAGAAGTAAAAATATAGGGAGAATTAACATTTACATTTAAGTCTTGGAAAGCAAAGCAAGGGACAATCCCGGGAAACCTTAAGCGATTGAGAAAAACCCAGTAAAACTCTCAATGAACCCTGTTAATAACAATACTCTTGAAATCATTATAAAAATGTGAAGACAGATATGAAATAAATGTTTTATTGTGGAAACTTTTAACGGCAATAACAGAGACCACATCATATACTTATTGTCGTAATTATGTTATAAAAACTTTCACCTTGATTTTAATGAAAAATGTTTCGAATGTATTATTCCCATAAAATTTTATCTTTCATTTTCTGAAAAAATGTAGAAAAGAAATGTAACAAATAATTAAATAAATGTGGAATGGTTATGTTTATTTCAAGTGTAAGAAAAGATACAGAAAATTGCAAGCACTGCTTACTTCCGTTTGAGTAGAAAGAATAATGATTCTATAGATTGAAAATTATTTATGACATTATTTCTATAATTCATTAAGTAGTTTTTTTGAAAGTTTACTTTAAACATATCTAGTAACTCCAACAGAGTTTTGACTGAATTTTATCGTCTAAGAATCTTATAAAAAATCTATCATTTGTTTATAGGTTATCAAATATATAATATATCTAATAATATAAATACCAAAGGATACCAAGGATAAATTCGACATTTGGCAGGCAATTTGGTTGCATTCGTTGCATAAACTTGAGGTCACTCACTCAGTACCGTTGCCAAAACTCTCCTTTCTCCTTCCGTTTACCGGCGTCATAACTCCATGCACAAACCTCATCCACCCTTGGAGTACTTTCGCTACCAATTCTTCCCTCGGCTCTTCCTGATTAATCTCACCTTAACCACCATACAGTCTGGAGACCCAGGCCATAGTGGGGATTCTCTCCCTCGTGGCCCTTCATCCCTCCGCGAGGAGAAGAAGAAGAAGGAAACGAAGTGAAGAACGAATGAACAAATCTCTGCTCTGTGAGTGGGCAGGCGAAGGCAGGTGCGCGTGGCGCGGTCGCATTGTCCGCCAGAGGATTACTCGGTCTGCCTCTCACAATGCCCTTTGTCCGCGAGTCCTCGGCCAAATAACTGGCCTCTGAGGCGGCGGAGTACAGACTGCGCGTGGTGGTTCAGAGCCAGGCTTTCGGAGTAGCGAAGGCGAGAGGCGGACGCTAGGTTTTTGATCACGTCGCTCAGAAGAGGCAAACAAGGGGAGGAACAATTGATGAAGAGTGGTAGAGGAGAAGGTTTATAATAATGACACTACTGCTGAGAATTATAGTGGACTCAATTTGATACAGTGGAAAAGTATTTCAAAAATATTTCAAGGAGAATATGTAATTAGTACCTTTAGATTGTTACCTGAATAAAACCTTAGTGACTGTACGAAATGTTTCGAAATATGAAAGGGATGTGAGTGTTTGTGTCTGAGTCATATTTGAATATCTCATTTTAAACATAAATGCAAGCGCTTGATTAATAAAAAAACATTGTTCTTTCGGTCTCTGACTTTCAGGAGCCACGTTATTAAGCGCTATAGTTGTTTTCGAGATTCCCATTGTATTTGTGTAAGGAGATTTCTCCACGTAGAATAGTTTTCGAAAAATAAAGGAAATACGAAGACGGGGGATTTTGAATGATCGAATGCTTTCATAAGCAGTACTTGGAGGACGCAACTTGCGAACTAATGCGGGTTTATAACGTACGCTGTTGTCAGACCGGAACAATGGAAACCGGAATATATTAGTATACACGAAATTATATATTTTAGAGACAATTACTCATTCATAGCTAAGTTGCGATGAGAGCATTTCAGCAGTAAATGCTGACCTTCAATATACTTCAGAAAACATTCATATTCTGCATATAGTCTTGCACGTTGATAAAAAAATTTATCTAAAAAAACAGATAACAAAACAAAGAAATATAGAAATGCATTCATTTTGGAAACAAGTTTGATGACTATCAACCTAAAATGATTGTTGATCTTTATTGTCGTCGTTAAACGCCCATTAACGTTACTGTTTCATATTGAAACAAGACTAAAGATAGATAATAGTATTGGATCTATCTTTTAACTCACAATATTTCATAACTTTTCAACTGGAACCAAGTGAACAGCGTTGACACTGGATATACTAGGGTCATTATTAGTGAAACGAAATATCTATAGTTTCTATTTAATAAAATTCAATGAAATAAAATATGATTGGAAGTAGAATAGACAGAAGAATTCCAAAAACGGTGAGTATATGAAAGCGTTTCTTCAGCGGGGTGGTTCAATCAGAGAGTTGTGAATAATTGGTGGGATAAAATGCTAAAGGTAAATGTTAGTTGCAGTGTATACGATGCACGTGAGAACAAAGCCCCATAGGGGGAGGGTGTGATGTAAAGGCGTGTTAAACGTACAATAACATAGTAACGAAATAAAGCGTAAAGCATTTAGTCTTTGGTGCAATCACAGGTGAGGATCACCAATGGAAGAGGGTGTGATGTATTAGCTGAAGATCATGAATGAAAAACAGAGAAAATGATTTTGCAAATGACAGACAGATAAAACAGTTCGTACTATCTAATATACATTCCTGTGTGGTCAGCATTACCTTTGAGAGCAGAAACCATCTGCATGTTATCACAATGGTGACATTTATATACCGACCAAAATACGTTAGTTTTGTAAATGAAGAGAATGATGTTGACTATAGACTGCAGCAGTGTCGCGTTGCCTGTCAAGACGAGGACAGAGGCATCTGGAACACAATAGACGCTAATCCTCACCCTAAACTCACCCCGTCCTCATCCGCGAGGGAAGTGTGAGCTGAGGGGTTTACGAACGGAGGTTTCAACGGGGCGAGAGAAGGTGGCAGAAGAACGAGTGACGCTTGACGTTTTTCTGACGCGAAGAGAAATGTCTGGCGGATCTCGGAGAGACCGTCGGAGGCTGCAGCCAGCATTGTGGCGTGGCGGCCTCTCTAATCATTCTCAACCCGTTCGGTCTCTCAAATTTCTTCCTCCGTCAGACTTCGCTTGCAGACGCAGACTCGTGATCACTTGGGATTTGATGGCAGATGGATGAGTGCTATGCGGGCAAGAATGGGGGTGGGGCTGCGAGGACGTAGTCATAGTTTGGGGAGGGGGAGTCAAGGGGGTCCGTACCGTCCCTCCTCATTTCTTCCCAATTATACAGAAAAATAAATGATTACCGTGAGTTAATTTATGTAAACTATTGTTGATGTAATGCGTGTATCAGTTATTGGGTTGGAGTCGAGTTTATATTAATGTAAACATTTTGAATATTAGTAAAATCTAACCTTTTAAGAAATTGCTTCATTTAAACCTCAGACACCCTCCTCTTTAGCAAAATACGGTACCCTATGTACCCAGGGGTGGTAATGAAATAGTGGAAAATTGTTGAGGAACTAATAAAAATCACGAGGGTAATGTGTTAGAAAGACGAAAGTGTGTCACCAATAGTCTACTCAAAGGTTCATTCAAATTGTATTTAAACGACTGGGAGATGATGTGGACTAATCACCAGTTACAGGTACGTGAATGAAGAAACAAAATACACCGGAAGGTACTTGTGATATATTGCAACGAAGCTATGCTTTGCAGCACTCAATTATTCTCCTTTGATTTCAAATCTTATCTCCTGAAATGTGACAAATTTATACTATAACTCATTTATTAATTATTCTTGAATTTTTGACGCTTCAAAACTATTAAAGTACAACATGTGCTCTCTCGTTTTCTACACTGAAATTGAGTTTTACTAGTCATCTGCAAGTAAAATGTTTATTCTTTTACATAGTTGGATATCGGTGAGGCAATACTACTATTCAATTATTCTTATTCTTTTACAATTGATTTTTTTTTAAATTCTTACTGAGGAGTTGGATAATATCATCTGAATAAGACATCCAAAATAAAATATATCATTAAATAATTACCTTAGAATTAGTTTTATAAAAACTCATTCATATGCTAGATTCCGATGATATTACATAAGTTAATATTCCTCGCGAATGGCTCACTAAACTCATTAAGTGAAGTGCGTAGTGTGAGAATCCTGTCGTGATGAGGAAATGACAGGGCATTTAACCAATAGTTTTACATGTCTTTCACGACGCACAGGGAATGCTTGATTCTCAATCAACACAATCCAAAAGTATGAATTCATAGAAGACATTTACAGAAAATATTGACGTATTTTCCACGATTCTTTGCCATACTCTGGTAAAGAGCTTATCTGCATTAACGGGATTAACGATAAAGATGGCGAAATAATATAAAACTATGTAGGATAAATGTATAATACTATATAAAACTACGTAGGTGACCAAAAAACTGAATTACTGTCGGGAAAAAGATGAACATCTTATCCATGTACTTCACTTTTGCATACCAGAGTTTGTTAAATAAATGAAGAATTTCTTCGACACGTGACTTCGTATCGTAAATATGAATGTACTACTAGAGTAACAAGTGTAGTGGTACCCTGTGAGTTTAAAAACATTGACGGGAGCCTTTGCGTAAAGAACGTTTGTGCCTATAGCTAAATTAAAATCGAGAAATGTGTTCTCTGTTCCAAAAACAACAATTTCATCCAAACTCCGTTTGTCCAAAATTTGCCATGTTAAGAAGCTGCTTACCGATTCCAATTAATCCCTTACGGTTATTTCTTTGATCGTGGGTTTACAACCAAAATAATGCATGGTCAATATAGAGATACCATTAACTGAAAAGTAATTGTTGCTATGTTAAATAAAAGAAACTAACTCACAATATTCAAAGAAAAGAACATCACGAACGGTAACAAGTATGAAATCTCGTTCTGTCATTTATGATACTTTACTTACAGGAACGTAAGTGTAATGAACAATGTTCAGTTTCCATTAATCGTTCTTCTTATAATACGACAGTATACGTGTGTAGCCATATATTAATTATGAAACCACGTTATTACCTTGTAATAAAAATATTAATTCCATAAGCAATGGGGATCTTAATATTTCTGTTCCTTTTTAATCTTCCCCCTTTCACAACTTGTTTCGCAATTCCGTATTTTACGAGTAATAAACGACTTTGATAACAAAAGTGACTCTTTATGAAGTCGTTAATTCTGTTCCAAAAAGTTAATGAATCCTTTACCGCTATAGAAACTATGATGCTGCAAGAATTCGTAGTTCGTATTCTCGAACTATTCTGGCTAGTTCTGCTTCTCCAGCACCTTTGGCCCTCCCCGTCCCTCCATTTCGCCTCCACTCCCTGGGGATAAACGCACAGCGGAGGTTGGCTGCGGTGGCAAAGGTGGAGGCGATGGAGGACGCAGTGCGAGTCGCGTCGCGGCAATGCCGGGCGGCTGTGTCTAACGCGTGAAATCTCTTGCAGATTACGGAAACAAAACTTGGCGTAGCGCGCGCTCTCTGAGCGCAAGTTGGAACAATAGCAGCGCGGGATGTATACTTTGTAAGCAATTATAACTTGCTGGTTGGCTGCAGTCTACAGGCGGCAGCTCTGCTGTGTTGGTGGCGGGACGGGTAGTGTGTTGGGATGAGATGGTAGGACGGGGACTGATGGGTGAGTGGGGAGGGGTATCTGTGGGGGTAGTGCAACTCAGACCCCGCTGTCGTGTGTACCCGTCCAGGGATAACATTGAGTTATCTCCGGGTACACACACCCGCTCTTTGCCCGCCGTGCCGCGCCGCCGTGCAGGCAAGCATCCGCTGCCCTCAAGGCGTCTTAGAAGCCGACGTAGAGAATTAGTCCCTCGGAAATCCTTTACTGTTTGGAACTAATACTCAGACCATTGTTGTCATTGGACAGACACATTCAAGGCGTCGTGTCAGCTCTTTTGTGCGTTCGAGTTGGACCATGCAATTACCAAGCAGAAGTTTGCATCAAGAATGTTGTCTTCTAATTTCTTCCAGATTTTGTCTAAATTTCTTTAGGTTTCAAACATAATGTATTTAAGTCACAGATAAATGAAGAAGGCATTTGTGAAAAATTCACTTCATATTTAGAAAAAGTATTCTGGTAGTCAACTACCACTTTTCTTAAACATACTCAAGTTAACTATAGTTAAAATACTCAAATATGAAGAATACTTTTTTAAATTCCCGTATATATGATTATTCATACACTGAATATTAAAACATGCAAAATACGTTGTATTACTAGAAAATTAAGAATTTACCCTAATGAGCATTAGCAGATATGAACTGATCATATAATTTCTTCTAAATATTGTTTAATCTTTCTAGTATTACTTTTTCATGACTAATATATGAAAGAACGACATTATTGAGTGGGCTGATAACTTTTGAAAATAATATCGTGACTCAAGATTAAGAAACATGTTATTTCGTCACATTAGGTAAATTTCGTATTTCTTAAGCCATATTAATATATCACGCCTATCTATGCTTCTATCAAACATCGATTAATTATTACTTTAAAACGTTACCACCCTACTCAATAATGTCGTTCCTTCATACATTAGACATGAAAATGATTACTACAATAGCAGGTTTACTCTGGATTTGAAAATAAAATTAAAACGATCATTCATATTGGACATTCAAAATTTTAAAATAATTCACAAATAAAAGATACAAATTTAAAAAAAAATTAATTTCAATTGTTGAAGTAACATACAAAAAATTACATCCAAATTTACAGAAAAATTGGTACTGTGAATTGATACGGTTTACTCTATAGTGGGTATTAAAACTCCTGTCAGTTGGTCTGTATTTATTTATCTTATTTGCCCGGTGTTGCTTGGGATTCTTGTGTATTCAGTTAATTTTATTTTCTAAGTTTACGTACTTCTCTACTCTTGTGTATTCAGTTAAATATCACGAGTAAAACCTACATAATACAACATACACAGTTTTCAGTATTCGGTGGTAATACTCGTATATTCGTAATTATTATAAGAAAATCGAGGTACAAGAAAAATATACTTTGCACAGAATGTTTAACAAACAAAGTGCATAGTTGAGACTACCGCATTCTTTGAATTTCACTTTTAGGTTATATACTTAAAAACAATTTTCTTTGTGACCTTTTTTATAATTTCGCTTCAACGATTAGGTCACATAGAATGTACGTCCAGCGGACTGCCCATCTTACGTAACGCAATGGTGAACAGATAAGTAATCTTCATTACTAATTTATGCGATAGTCAACAGTCATGCGCGTGAATATTCAGATCTACTGATTGCCATCCAATTTGAATTGCTTTTCTGCTTGGGTAATTCATCAATATTAACCATACTTTGTATATTAATTGCAATACCAATTAATATAAGTTCTTTTGAATTTCAAATAATTTCATCAATTACTTTTTCCGATTCCAATGCCGCAGACATTCCAGATAATTTACTTTTCTTAGAATAGGTATGTTTTTTCTCGGAATAGTAGTGAGAGTAAAATTTTGACACAAATAAACACTGATACACACACACGTAAAATATCCTTATTTTTCTCCTATATCGCACATTTTAATTTTCAAAAAGTATTTATTTTCGAGATCGTTACGATTACTTTTTTTTTTCATTGCAGTGTATATTACAATGATTGAAATGTAATTGTAATTTTAATCGTAATGTCGTAAAATTGACAGAAATACACTTGTATAATTGTTGAAGTAATAAAGTATTTACTGGTAACTAAGTTGTGTTACAGATTTATGGACACATTTGTTGTCTGACGATTTAATGTACTAACGACAGATAAAATGTATTTCCTCAACAATGATTTATTTCCTTCAAACAATTTGTCTCTTTCTCAAATGAGCACTTCCATTATTCTCTACAATGTATGGCACAAGTTTGCTGGAGACATTTTACTTCGTATAATGTGAGGTCCATTAAGAATTCTCCAGCTTCTTGTTTCCTCTTTGCAAAGCGTTATTCACGTGGTATTTCCCTTCGCGACGAACCACAACTTGTCAACTACTAGTATGTACAATTACTGCTACAACTAAAGCGATAAGCTCCATGGCCACCCCTTATGAAACAAAACATCCAAAAAATCCATCGCCCCAATTTGGTGGCGTAATTTTTCACGTTGGGTGACACGCGACGGCGTAGCGCTCTAGTGGCGGGCGGGCGCATCAATCACTGCGGCGACGCTGGGCGAAAGCGAGGGGGACGGCATGGAAGGGTGGAGAGAACACCGGGAATGCAACAGTGTAATAATAGTTCCTGGGAAGGTAGGAGACATAACACCATGGTAGCGGTTAAGTCATAATTACACGAATTCAACTCCCGATATTAATATGCTGTCATTACGGCGAAGAAAGTGAAGGAAAGTAACACGAGAGGATTTTTATCTGCTGGCATTCAAGAATTATTTTGATGAGATGTACGATTAACACTATATAAATTATTTGTTGTATATTCATTTTCATCGCATTATAATTCTTTCAGAATTAGTAGTAACTGTATGATTTTTCAATATTTCCCATATTTTAAATCCATAATCTGACATTCATTTTTGAAAAAAGTTGGAGCTCTATCAAACCAGACCATAATTTGACGTTCGTTCATGGTAAAGGTGAAAATTTGTATAACTTTGAAGTGTGTATATACAGGTTGTTTCATGCAACACATCCATCCCTCTGAGTGAATATGTGAAAATGAGAGATTCGTGTTCATGAGCGCAACGTTAATGGGGAAGAATTCAACGAGACGTGATGGCAGTAGAATGAGTGGTGGGTAGAGGTTACAGTGAAGGTCAAAGAATGATGATACGGCGATACGAGCAGATATTAACTTCTATGGCGCTGAGTACGTTACGGAACAATATCACGGAGAAGCTGATGGTTATGAGGATAGTAGGAAGTTCAGACATGAAGTGGTTGATAGTTGAGGAAACAGTGGTTTCAGTGAGAGCAGTGGATACTCCCACGTGATGTAGCGAACGCCGACGCTAGCGTTGGCAGCGAGGATGTCGGCGTGGGCGCAGGAATGTGTAATATCGCTCGGGACAATCGCTGGACTAACCGCGACGCCCCTTCACTTCACAAGCGCACCATCCTTTCCTACACGTCGCCCTGAGTGGCAAAGAGGAGGGGGGGGGGCGACACTGCAATTAAACGACCGTCACGCGTCGACTTCACACGTGAACACGAGCGAGTACTCTATCCTCTGTTCTTCACAAATCATGTTCCGCTCACAGGCAGCTCGTGTCATTTACACGGATGAAGAGAGTTAAGCTGATGTTATGGTGACATTTAATAAGGTAACGATAATTTTTTACTACATATATTTCTAAATACTTGATTAAAACAATCCAACAGGCTTTTTAATTCGTCAGGTGTTTCATCAATAACGTAAATACATTTTCACAGAAACGTGGCATTTATTTATCGAAAACATGTCAACATAGTAAAAATAAGTAATATAACATACACATATTTACTCACAAAATAAAAAATACAACGTAGAAATAAAACAACCTATTTTTTAAAGCTGCACGCCGTGTATTCACGGAAATGTATTAACATTATTGATGAAACATCTGACGAATTAAAAAGTCTGTTGACCAAATGTTGTGGTATTAAGACTAAAATTTTGATGTACTAATGAGAGATAAAATACATTTCCTCAACAATGATTTCTTTCTTTCAAACAATTTATTGATGGTTTTAAATATAATATGAATACTCAACCATCAATTTCCCCCCAGGGCCCCGAGCTGAGTCTGGCATTACTTCCACTTACTTGTGAAAGGCTCCTTCCTTTCTCTTTCCTGACCTTCCTTGGTCACCTCCTGTTCTTTTCGATCGTATCTTTCATTTTCCTCATTTTTTGTCCCCCCTCATTTTTTGTTCTACCTCTCATTCTTTGTCCCCCTCATTTTTGGTCCTCAATGTTTTGATGTATGTTTTGAGATATGTTTTGGTATGTTGTAATTCAGGAGGGTTTTTAGTGGGTATGGTTGAGTCATTCGGCGAGTCCCACACGCGGGGAGAGTCATGTTGGCTCTCCCTAGTGCGTAACTGCATTTTCTCTACCTGTACTAGTTTTTAAGGCTCCAATGACCTTTGATGTCAACGATCCGTCAAACCCCACAAAAAAATCAACCATCAAAAACTGTCAAAATAACAGTTAAGTCATTTCTGAAGAAAGCTTCAGCATGGCAGCAGCAAGTTTCCCATCCTCGACATTGTTCCTACCAGAAAGCCAAGAACCGCATCTGGCCGATCGAGAAAACCTTCAAGACTATTTTGATAATAAATATATCAAAATAGTATTTGTGATTCAATGTTTTAATGTAATGTAACTATCAATTGACAATAAAATGATATCTATTAAGTTTTTGAGTAGTGCTTTGAATACGTCCCGTTATGACGCTAAATTCTAGCCACTGAATTACATGTTGCAAATGTAACATTAGTAAAGCTTATATCGTAATAAATAATCTAAACATATGTATCTAATTTGTCGTAATGCATGGGAGCTTGTTTTTAATTTTAATCTGTTTCGAATAACAATATTTGCCATAAACATCTCTCATTCTAACACGGCACTTAATTCTAAATAGCTATCGTAAAATTGATGAGTTGAATGATCTATTGTATCTCATTTTCATACAGATACACAGACACCATACAAATGCCATTAGTTAGCAAAGAAACTAAAGTCTCAGATCCAGTTCGATTTTCGTAAATGTTCGAGTATCGTAAAAGAGTTTTCATTACGCTTATTGTATACTAATACTAGAAAATATTTCTTATTGTATGCTAGCGGAACTCATCAATCTAATTTATTTTCCTCTTGCGAGCGAGAAATCGCAGAAATCATTGAAACTCATAGATATCGATTTTTAAGAAAGCAATGGATAACTATTAAAAAGAATTTTCCTTGAATATACGGTGGATTTTCCACCAGAAATTTATTGGTATTTCCAACAAGACCCATATGTAATGGGTTATTCGTGTACCATATCACGGGTTTCCCTCCGCAAAAGATGCGTAAAAATATAAATTTACTACCTCTCCTAGGTCGTTTACATCAATTTTATCAACTTTAATTAATATGCATTAAACTATATACATTTGTGTATATATTAAACCATATGTACAGACATTAACATATTTAAATATTTATCATTATATTAAATTAACCACTGCTTTTCTGGCAAAAAATATTTATTTTTGTACGTACAACCAATGTATGGATAATGTACGAAAAAAATCAAAATGGAATTTCAAAAAAAGGCTGAAGTAGTGCACTTAAATACACCTTATAGAATAAGTTTGGACACTTCAGCTTTTTCCGAGATTTTTTTTGTATAAGCGTTACGTGGCTACCATTAAGAAAAGGTTCAAATTAAATTTAAAATCTAATTTCGGAATAATCGTTGGCCGACTTTCTGAAACACCACCCTTGTAGAACACATGTGCCCAATTTTTAATCTCTTGATCTTTGTTGACGTCGTAGTATACATATGTATAGATGAATAAACCACGTGAGTTAATAAGTGTATCTTCGAAATGGATAGTGATAATGAAGTGTGATTTTCAGTTTGAACAGTTATCACTTAAGGCTATTTGATGTATTTAAACGGTTGGTAAATGCTTAGTCTTCAGCGATGTTAACACTTTTATTTATTTTTATCTGAAACTGTATATTCCCTCGGAGTTAATTCAAACATCAATGCTCGTATTGTAGCTCAGTGACTAGAATGCTTGCTTTCCATTAAGTCCGGGTTCAATTCCTGATGGGGTCAGAAAACATTTATAGCTTTTCTCTTCTTCGTCCCAGCTCATATATCTGTGACAGTTGAAAAGCGAACCCTCCTTCTTCTTCCCACCTCCTACTTCTAGTGTCACTAACTCTTATTATTACAAACTACTCCTATTTACACTTCTACGTGGACCAAGTAGTTGGTAAAAACAGATAACCGGTCCATCGACTAACCCTACTTCTACCACTCTATGTAAATAAGCTTCAATACCACGTTACATTTCCCATTTACAAATGCTACTATGAAAAAGAAAAACCCCAGAAAATACTAATACCATGTGACAGATATTGGATTTCAAAGAATGACAACATAGGAAATGCAATGCAAATTTCCATAATGAAGAGCAAGATGTGTTACCTTGAATGATGATTCCACTTGCCAGAACTCCGGATCTTTCCAAAGTCATTATCTCACATTTATATTCAACATTTGGAACTTCTTTCTTGAAACTTTATTAAACGATATCAACTGTATTGAACTAAATGAACTTCGTGACTTTATCCTGGTTCACTCGTATTTTCCCCCATTCATTTTGGAAATGTTAGAGTGGTCCTTGTCATTCTCTTGTTCTTGATTTCAATACAAAACTCATTAATAACTCATTCATCCTGACCTATGCCCTAAGAAGAGCTATCAGCTTGTCTTCCGTGTCCTTTCAAAGCATCATTCCCACCCCCTCGTGCGCGAGCGGCTCGGTGTGTGCCCAGCATGCTTCGCTCGTCTGCGAATGCAGTGCCCGCCGCGCCCGTTCGACGGCAGCAGGCGCCTCTGCGTTTTTCCCGCGCGAGTTCGCCCAACTTATGATGCGTATCAATTTTATTTATGGCCCCAATAGAAGTCAGGCGGCGCCACTTAATCCACCGGCAGCGGCGCTGCACGTTAACGCGGTGCTCATCGCGTAACTCGCCGTGGGCAACCACCCCTTCTTCTCTCCTCTGCCCCTCTCACCATTTCCTCTCCTCGCACCCCTCCAACACCACTCACCCCTTCTCCACCCCTTGGACTTCCGCTGCTTTAGTTTACATCGCTTCTGTTTCACTGCTGTTGCTTCCGACGCTTCTGTAAAGACGATCGATGGAGGTCGTCGTATCATACCATAGAATGAATTTGTTACTTGTTGAACTCAAGAATATAACAAAACACTTACATTTGTTTACATGAAAACACGTTTTTATATTTTGAAAAGAGGGTGCATATTTACTCCGATTATATTTAAGCATTTTGGTTCTGAGATCTCAAAATCTTTCTTCCTCAACATTGAAGCAAATAAGAGAAAAAGAAATAGCAGCGAAATTGTAGTAAAATATTATTTCTCAAATAATAGTAATCATATAAATAATTTTATTTAAAATTAATGATAAATTATTGAAGAATTATTTAATTCAATATATTATTAACGTAAACAATTATCAAGAGTTGCAATATGTATATTACAATTTTGACGTAGAATTATATTTTCATTTCTTTCGTTCATAAAATGAGGTTGAAACATTTTGAATGAAAAAACTGAAAAAGGAAGTCTATGTCAAAGGTCAAAATATAAATATTATTGTACTAAAACGTGTTAGAAAGAATATCTCATCATATAAAAAGGAATAGTAAAAGTTTCGTCATCAAGCATTTTCCTTCTCTCAATATTGTAAACAGTAACATATTTTGAATAGTTATTCATACATTTTTTATCTTGTCAGTTCCATTAATAAAACAGTTCTTGCATATGGAATCTCACGCAACATTGTTCGTATGCAAACGTGGAAATAATTATGATATAAAGTTTAAAAAATGCATGTTTTCTTAGAAAACAGTTTATAATCCCCATTTGTCTAGGTAACATATTTTAAGATATTACAGTTGAGGTTTTTAAAAATATTTTTGAAGTAATTCAACCAGTATATAAATGCTTCATGTTAAAATAGTTAACAGTGGTTCTCTCAGTCAACAGGGGGTGGAGACAGCATAGGTGCACTTGGAGACTTGAATGCGTCACAAAAATAAAGACACNGGGGGGGGGGGGGGGAGAACTCGGCGAACATACTTCTTAGCACTCTTTGCTTTCTTCTTCGCGAAGTCCCATCCGGCCGCTGTGTAAACACTGTCGAGATGGAATTTAATTCCGCAATCTTAAGAGAGGCAAACAGCAGACGGCCGTCTCTTAAAATATGAATTTCTTATCGGCGAGCTGAGGTCTCCATCCAGACCGGTTCGCCTTATCTGTGCGCTCCAATTTCCTTCCTAATCCCGCGCCCTTCCAACTCCAGATCCGGCCCTCCCAATGTGGGAGTCGTGAGGGGGTGAGCGTTCTCCCACCAAATACCGTTTCACCCGTCTTCCTCTCTATTCAATTCATCCACGCTCCGCCCAAAATCGACTTGACTGCTCAACCCCTATACTCCACCCTTATCATTATCACCCCGTTTAGAGTCTTCGCGTATTGCTTCTTCTCCACCTCCTCTTTTTTGTTCGGTCTGCTAACACTCTGTGTGCCACCCTCCAACCACCTTCCGCGTTCCGTTCCCACCCAGCTACTTTGCATGTTTAATTGGTGGGCAGTTATCGACCACCCCTTTCGTGATACGGACTGAGAAGAATTGGCAGAAGATTATTAAGGTTGCTACCACCCACAACCCCACCCCTAGAATATTAATCTTACTTATTTTCATTATGTTTCTAAATATCACCATTTCCTTGTATTGTGCTTATGAAAGGTGAACATGTGAATTGTCGATTAACATTTATTCAAGAACGTATCAAACACATTTCTCACAATTTTTCCTTGACATGTCGACATGGCTCTCTTGTATACACGGAAAATGTATTAATAATCAATACACCGAAAAGAAGTTTTTGTGTTTGTAATGTTTGGAAATTGACATAGTTCTTTTGTATATTTTCTCCTTCTGTTCAAATATCCACTAAAGCTGAATTTTCTTCAGATATTCGAAGAGTGGTTTAATGAGCAACAGACGATTTGCATACCGTTCACTTGAAATCTAAATACATATTGTAAGTATTTGATTGATTGCCCATGTCTTTAGTAAATGCTTGTATTGTGACATGCGAAATAGCGCGGTAGTGGAGCATACGATACGAAAGTGAGGAGTATCCCCGTAAGCTGTGCTCAAAGCAAGCATCGGACGTCTGCTACTAGAGCTACGTTTGAATAACAATCTGTGATATAAATTTGTACGTAGGTAGCAGATGTTACACATATTTCAGGTTAGTCTTCGACTGACCTCCATATAACTATTCTGAGGATAAAAAATATCACTCATCACGCAAACAGAGAGGCAAGCACACATGAGTGAATTATTACTATTGTTTAAATGTTTTAACAAGTTATGATGGCGATTGTCAAAAATCTCATAAAAATGAATTATCAATTTCAATAGAAAATAATAACGCAATGGTTGTCCATACCAATTACTTATTGTAAAAAGTACTTTCATCAGTTTTTATGACATCAGTTCTGGAAGTTCTGAAATTTTGTGAGAACATTCATAAAGAAGTTAAGGCAACTGACGTTCTATGTATCTAATGAGCCCATGAAGTAAAATTCCTTGTCGTTTCTGCATCGTTTGTTTTATCTTTCCCACTTTGGACAATCCTCACCAAGAATGTTCGATTTTTCCAGTGCCAAGGGAAGTCTCAGTGAAGGAGTCATGGCACATCTCAACAGTCAGAGATAAGTCTGCTGGGAGAACTACCCCCTCATTATAAACGAGGTGCTGCCGAGAATGAGGTGGAAATTTGTCACTTCATATCCGCACCCCTCGAGACTCCAACAGAACTTTCTGAAATATCTTCAAACTTTGACCTGTCTTATTTTCCTGCTTTCTTATTCATCCTCTCAGAAAATCTAAATTAATTTTCCTTGCGATTATATCTCATGATGATTTGTATTTTTCTGTTTTCCGTGCGTGTATCACATTTTTATTGACCAAAATCTAAAATGAATTAAATGACTTTGCTAGAAAAAGCATACTTTAAAATTTAATTTTAAAGCAAAGATTGGTTTGTAAATCTGAAGACTGTCGCATTACTTTTAATGAAAGTTAAAGTAGGTTCAAACAACTTTTAAAAGATTTAGCGCGGTTCTAAATGTCTCCACGGATTGAAGTATTATGGGAATTATTCACAACGAAGTCAGAATTCAATGAAATAAAAGGTTTACTTAACCATAGCTTACCAGTAACTGGTACATAATAATAAATATATTATGCCATTGCATATTTTTCAGTGTTTTTCTTTATCATTATTATTAAAAAATTGTATTAAACAGGTCCCATAAATCTAAGTTCGAGGGACAAAATAGGAGGAGGAGAGTTACCCGAATTTACCACCAATTTAAATCGTAAAACTAGGATACTAATACATTTAAAACAATAACGCCATTATTACATTCATCTCTTCTGAAAACGTGATCACAGTATACAAATCAATTAAGTGATAGTACGAGCGACTAATGAACAAAAATATTGAGAAACCAAGTTTATAAATTCCAATACGCAAATATGTGTTTATAAGTAAACATATATTTATATTTGTAGGTATGTATTTATATGTTTATAAGTATAATTTGCTCTTTAGTTATAAATCTATTCTTTCTATGAATTTATTTGATTTCTTGTTCCGTTACAGGTTTTCTTCCAGTCCTTTCTTTTTCATGCATACCGCGCTTGCCCTAGCCTTTGGTTTTCTGTGGTTTCCAAGTGTGCTCATTGGATGAGACAGTCACTTAAGTATATATATAATAATAGCCGTTAATTAAAAATAATATAATAAGTATATAATGATAAGTATATAATTTTTGTTTAATACATTTATTCATTTTAATTGCTCCTACCTATATTAATTGCCTGCCATATAATTAAAAATTCCTGTAGTTTTTCTGTTTTGTATTAGTGTTTCAGTTCAAGAGTGAATACAAGGGTATAGTATGCACAGTCCACGGTGCATTTTAGGACTTATATACGGCATTTTAATACTTCTACAAGGCGCACGGGCCCTATTCTCCGCCATATATTGTAAATATTTATGTACAAATAAAGCCCTTTTGAAATTGAACAATTCCAACACTATCTATATTTCGAAATTACAATTTTCACAATAATATTACTGGAATATAATTTTTATGTTACTTAATAACGATACTTCTGTGAATGAGAAATTTGAATTCTTGCACAGAGGTAGTATTACCCTCAGCGCTCTGCAACATTGTACGAAGTTGAAGCGAATCCTGAAGGAGGTTTCTAATATTTTTTAGTACGAAAATATTAGATAAATTAATTAAAAATAGATTTTGTAAACTGTAATTAATTAACTTTGTTAATTTTCCTTCTACGTTTTCGTGAAGTTTTACTAAGTAAGCGTTAAGATTATAAGCTGAACAGCCTTTTGTCTTGCTTTCTGTTCTGCCCTATCGCGGCTATCTTGGGTATTAAGCTTATTTTGTCTGTCAGATATGGCCATAAATTTTTGCCTACAAGAAACTGACATCTGTACAATCTCGGATAACACGAACAAGAACAGTTTGAGAGTTAACAAAATTTATTGAGCAATAAAGAAATGACGAAAACTATAACATACCGATAGGAAATTTTTATTTTATTGAAATATTATTACGTATCATTCTTAATTAATTTTATGTAAATTACTGTTAGAATGACTTATATACTGTAAACTGCATAAATATTCATTTTAAGAGAAAAAAAATTAATGATTGTACTCTAAATTGTTGATTGCACTGTGCCTGAGATGTTCTCAATAACTCATAAATGTGACAAAGTGTTTAAAACTTTAATGCATTTAAACTCTTAATATTTTCTCTTATCAAACTGCTTTGGGAATTGGTCACTTGGGTTCAGCCGGTATATACTAAAATAGTAAACGCAAAATGTCTACCTATTACGCGTAGCTCAGTCGGACTCTCTAGTTGATTGTCCCGTGTTCCTTTCATCTTTTGAAATGAATATTCAAATGCATGGGTCACTATTTGATATTCGTTGACTCTTTATTTCACACTTTTCGAATTAATTTATGCAATATTTTAAAAATTCAAACAGTTTTATTAAATTGTGCTAACTAATGTTTCCCATTATTACTAATGTATAAATGTGAAAGTGAACTTACCTGTTTGCGGAGATTTGATTTTACAGTGAATTAATCTTCATAAAATTCGTTAAAGAATTTGCGCTCGTAAATGGCTACAAAATATGCTACATTGTCATAAATTTGGCATTTCTTGTGCACTAGGTTAATATAATTATAAGTAATATTGTCAAAATTAATACATAAATAAGGAGATAAATATATTAAATATATATATTTTTCATTTCAAGTTTATTTTTCTTTAGTGTTAAAGAGCTCGGAAAAATAGGTTGTTTCTATATTTCCTATACATGGGACAGAAATGTTATTTTTCGAATTTAACCATATTTTATGAATTAATTTCTTATTATCTGTTTTCCTTTTCGTTAACGTTGTAAAACCAAATATGAGAAATACTTTTTTTCTGGTTTTTAACTCTAAATCTATGAAAAGTGATAAAATATATTTTGGTTTTACCAGTGTACTCGTATCATTCAATACCTCTCATATGTAGTCAATACCTGTGGATACTAAAGTACTTCCATGTACTCCTACGAATACGAAAATACCTAATATCATTTTTCGTCTAGGATGAGATTTGTAAAGTTCTCAATGTCAGTATTCTCGTATGAAATGGATATAAAACATACATAGCGGGACATTTTACAATGTATGTATGAAAAAGTCTCTGATACGAGAATAAATTATGGTTTTATGCGAAGTAATTCGTATTGAAAATCTCCAATATGATGTATTAGTAATGTAACATGTGTTATGTTTGTTATGAATTTTGATGCGGCTCAAGAGATAACACGATATAAATGTACACGAGTATCAATGGAAATTTTAAAAAAATATTTGTACCGAAAAAAAACTTCTTGCTCTCCGTGTTGTGAAACAGTTATAACTGCATTATACCAATAAATAACCAATTTCATATTTCGTCACCTTAATATAAATTGATTAAATTGAGTCAAATACATTATAAAATTCCACAATAGAGCAAGTACCCCAGCACAGCGTCATACTGCGAAAACAGAACTGATCGTTGGTATTAACAGGTGTTGCGAGAAAATTATTGTCTCCTGCTATCTGTTGGGCTGAGGATGAGATGAAGTTTGCGTCAACGTCATGTCGTGACGTCATCACAGATGTACATCAATTTCTAAATCTGTTTCTCATCAACGTTTCTGTGAGACATACATATTTTATTCTTGTGGCTATCTCTTTTTATTATCATGGCAAATATAGAGTGACGAAAACAGAGAATCTGAATTTAGTATTTTACTTCCCTCTATTTGGAGATATAACAAAGTTCGTAAATATAGTATTATTTGTATTCTGGTAGAAATTTCTGCTTCAAAATGGAAAAGAATGTTCGTGTAATAATGTCCAAATTACTAATGATATAAAGCTCTTATGATTTATATCGAGATTGCAAATTGGAATATGAGGAATATAATTACTAGAAAAGTGGAAATTTCAGTGGTGATGAGAAAAATTGTTGTATAAGAGGAAAATCTAAGCTTAAAAGGGGCAATAACTTTTTCCTAATTGAGGCAAGTCCCCTCGTACGAGCGGTGCTCGCAAGAGTCCAGCGCAATATCGTTTAATGCATCCCATCATCAAGTGACCCCCTCCCAAAACCCAATTTCCTCGCCTGCACCGAGTCCATCCGCTGCTGCGTTGCAGCTGTTACTCCGACAGAGGCGCATGCGCGTTCGAGTCCCGGTGCTGCTCGCTAGCATGCAGAGGGGGAGAGGGCACAAGCACCCCGAGTGCAGCTGTGTCACCGGAGCCGATGGAGCGAGAGCTGCCCTAATCGACCCCAGCGACCACCATGCACAGCATGCCTCACCCCCTCCGCGTCTTCCGATCGTGTTCGGCTCGACGCTTCAGAGTCAGACACACACGCACGGACGAGGGCGGGGATTAAACGCACGCGGGTTAAGTCCGACCAAACAGCTACGTCGCTGTCGCTATCTGCTGGAAACGGCGGTGGACCCAACCCACGTGCCGTGCAGGCGGTCGCCTCCAGCCCCGCCACTCCCTCGGTCCCCGACCGCTATAAATCCGACCCGCCCCATCAATTAGCGCGGAGAAACCACCTCCAGGACCCGAACGGCACAGCCCTCTCCACCCCTGGGCCGCGGCCTCGACGCGTGCGGGCGGGCGGGTAATTAGCTGGCAGGGCCAGTCGTAAAGTCGCTGGCGGCGTTGCCTTTCTCCCCTCCACCGCGCCTTGAGCACTAGCCTGCATCGCGGCACTTCCGCCTTCGCTCCGCCCACGCCAGGTAATTGAATCCTGGCCGACAGCAGCGAACGAGGTTCATGGTGGTGGGGGTGGGGTGGACGGACGGACAGGGTCGTGGCTCGGCGCCGGTCCCCATAGTGGCCCCAAGTTCACAGCAGGAAGAGGAAGAGACACCTTCAGCGTCCCGAAGGTTAGAGACTACACCGACATCCTGCTGCTGCACGGACTCTTAACGAAAATTATTTACTACCTACAAATCTGTCGCACATCTCAGAATGTTAAGTGTTGTGGTTTACTCATATCATTTAATTTATTTAACAATCTACGTTACGTTAGAGGACAGCAGACTTCTTTCAAAATGTCGTGAAAATGATGCAATGATTTCTTGATTTATGTCCATCTGCACGGAACAATCACAAAAAACGATTTATAAGTAACCATAACACCCACATTTAATTTTATTTCATCATATTAGCAGATTCATAAAGATATTTGGACTCTCAACGCGATTTCAAGTATTTTACGGTGAAAGAAGAATCACTTTTAAAGATTTAGACTTCACTAGAAAAATGCTCGTTTTGAAAACGTAATGTTCACTTTGAGAACTGAGATCAAAATGTTTTGACATCATTGAGATGAATGTAAAATGGGGTAAAGTACATTTGCAGCACAGGATCCTACAGAAGTAAGAGGTATGTACCATCTAGAACTCTGGGTGTGATCGACATCTCTCTAGACAAGGAAGAAAAAATAGGTTTAATAAGCAGAAGAATAATACCAAGCTTATGAAGGAATGAAACGAAAACCAGACAAATTTAAATTAGAATAAATTATAACAAGTATAAAGAGTAAAGACTAATTCTTTTCATGAGTCAACTTTTACTTTTATTTGAAAAGTAAGTAATAAAATACAATAAGTGAAAGGAGGCAGATTTCTTTAAAAAATAATGTTGAAGATGAGTAATACAGAACAGTTCATTTTTATACGAATTAGTTTAATTTAATAGAATTTCGTCTTTCATGATTTCGTCAACATTCTTTTTATAGTGTCTAGTATTTTGTTATCACCATCTCTTCATTTAGAAATTTTCTCAGTGATGAATGTTACCAAGTTCATTATTACATTTTACTCTCTATTGCATTAATACCTCCATTAATTAAGATCAAAATATCAAAACTTCTGTCTTCTCGTTTAATGTATGTCCTTCTCTATTTATCCTAGTGACATCACCATAAAATAAAAATATTATTAAATTTTCAGTTTTCTTTTCCATCACCGTGATATAGCATATCCACCAATGAAATCATGTCTCTCAGTTAATTAGTGGTAGAGCAGATACTCAATCTTTGACACAAAGACAACTACAATCCTTGCGCTGAACTACCACGATGTAAATAGCCATGCGTGCTACCATCACTATCTTCGCATTGACCTCCACACCGCTTCAATGACCTTCATAGCCCCTCCCGTCTTCAACCCTGCATCCGAGCAACCGAGCGAGCGACGGTCGTGCGTGGTAACTACAGCGCCTGGGCTTTTAGCGCCTGCTCTTAACGGCAATGCAACCCGAGCAGCGTTGCCTATGCGAGGAAAAAGAGACGATGGTGTGGAAGGAGCAAGGAGGAGGAGGAATGGATAGTTGAAGGGGGTGGAGGGGAATGGGAGGAGAGGGACTCGCGTGCGGCGACGTTCGCGTGACGGTCTGCCAGAAGCACAGCGATTCGTGGTGGTGGCGAGGGCAATAGCCACAGGGATGATGGGGTGAATGTAGGCTGAACGAGTATTAGGAGAAAGCTTGTGAATGGTGATAATGGAGACCGATGTATATTATAGCTGCGATTGAGCTTTTATCTTTCATTAGCGTGTATATAAAAACATAGAAAGTAATTGAAACTGGGATAGAGTTACAGATGAAACATTCGAGCGAATTAACAGGCAGTTGATGATGCAGATGTGTGACAGTTGAGTATTTTTTCCCAGGAACAGCGAACTTTCATGGTTCTATGAATGTTTTGAAAACTGTTATTAAAAAAGCAAACAAACAGATAATTCCGCTACATTATGATATTACGTCATTTACATGAAATAACTTTATTTCGTTCCTTTGCTGTAATTATTCATAATTCAAAATTGGTGAAATATTTTAAAGAAAAAAAACTGTGCTACTATTGAACAAAAAAATAAGCATAACACACATCTTTGAGATTAATCATGTGGGGAACCAATTTTTTAAAACAAAATCAGGTAATGACGATAGCATGAATTTCAAAAGGAGATAGTAGGCGAGGGTGCGTAGCGTCGTGTTTGAAACAACTAGAACCCATAGGTCATGCACCTGACTCTCTCAAACCTAGGTTCCTGTTTGTAAGAGTCTAGTAAGAGCTAAGAGCCCTCTATGACGCTTGATATTGGAAGTGAAAAGCTAAGAAAAAGCTATCTATCGTTAATGTGTTTGATATCCCACATGTGAACATTTGAGTGCAACATTTGAGAATCCTCATTTTACTCACCGAAAAATAATGAGAACTCTTATATTATGAGAAGGATCCAGAAAATCTGTTAATTTATAATTGAAATAAACAGTGAGTATTTGAAAGTGACTGACGCACTTCTTGGTAGTATCACGTATTCTTTACTCTTCTGTATGCGACTCAAACATGCTGCAAAGAAATGTGACAAAATTATGAACATACCTCAGTAATGATTCTCGATTACGCCTATTTTAGAAGATCCATGGTTATTTATAAATATGTGCTCTGCACTCAACCTTGTTGATAATTATATAATTAAAATTTATATATATATTTCTCTTGCACCCTTTTATAGTTGTCTTGTGAACAACAACGTGCATTAAGATAGTTATAAAATAAAAAAATGACGATTCGGTACTTCTGATGTGATTACCACAATTTATTCTGAAAAATACTTGGCATAAAAATATACAGAACATGTACAAGAACACACAACACTGTTACCCACACAATACAATATAAAAAGAAAAATCCCTTGCAATTGATTGCACAATATTACATTTGGCTCATTCTATGGGTCCGTAAATTTACATTTATCACTTATACAATAAATTATGGTCAAGAAAAATATCAAAACATGCACGAAATGAGCAATATTTTATTCTTTTTTTTCAGAGAAGCTAGTTCTTTTAACACCTTTTCATCTCTTCTTTCTTCTTGAAAAACCCAAATTTTACAATAACTGCGACAGACTCGATTCCAATGAGACTTTCTCTTTTGCAAGATACTAGCTTCTCACTGAATTACAGAAATATGCAAATCCCTAATTAGCTTCGCTTAAATGTCCGCCTCACAGATACGTATACTCACAACCAGCATATTTTCTTCGAAATCGTGTCCAACCACCCACGGCTGCTACCAGGTTCTTACAGTGACCTTGACTCAGCGACTGCTTACAACGCGGCTTTCCAAGCGCTCCTTCGTTCTCGATCGGCTTTGCGGCAAATTCTTTCAGTCACCGACGTGCGACCGTTTTCGTATTCGTCCGATTCGTAATTCGGAAAACTTTTCCAATGCATAACTGGCTTCACTTGGAACCCTCGA
>NNCF01126328.1:801293-867126 GCA_002313205.1 Laupala kohalensis | reverse complement strand
ATATATATATATATATATATATATATATATATATATATATATATATATATATATATATATATATATATATATATATATATATATATATATATGCAAAATATCCTCTACAATATCTCCTTCATTACGTGAGACTACATATGACATCCTCCTACCAGTTTCCTTCTTATTTAGTCGACAGCACTCCAGTGGTGATCTGTACTCGGAATCTTGCAAAGTCTCCCTAATAATTCATTACCTGTAGGCACCTGCACAATACTACTACTACATTTTACAATGTATTTTTTTGAGAATTGTATTAATTATGGGAGTTTATTTTGGTGTTCTCTTTGGAATTTTTTTATACTTCAAATGTAAAACGATCCAAAAAGAATTTTTTTTCTCATTTCTAAAATTCCTTGTTATGTTTTGAAGCGCAATAATTTAGTATCTCAACAGGAGCTTGAAGTCTGTAGCATTTAACCTTCTGTAAAGAACATATTCTATTTCTTGTTATGTATTCTCTACCTCATAGTCAGTTAACTCATTTTATTGTCTTTTCTTCTGAGAAGTTCTAAAATTTCAATATCATTTGAAATATAGAATGTACCAATCACTGCCCGATACCGTACGTGCAGATACTGTGGCATAACAGCGGATGCATCATATATATTGATTCATTCGCGATATTATTTTGAACTTTAAGAAATTTGAAATATCTGTAACTCAATACGTTTAGTTCTCGCAGATCCTTTGAGATAGAACGTTCCTCGAACTCTCACAAACCCCTCAATGTTGCCCTTCTCTCTCCCCGTACTCTGACGCTTCCACCGACCACAAACACTAATGTGCAGTGGAACAGAAATTGCCGGAATAGGAGAGGGAGAAGGTCCAGTGAACTGCTAAGTCCTCAACACAGCTCCCTAGCGAGAACTACACAGCGAGGATCCACATAGCAACTGATAACACAGCGATAAGTGCTGCTTCGGAAAGCGGTTAGATCGATCCTCTCATATCCATACCGATTGCGCTTTGCATTGCATTGCTCGAAACAGCGTGATTATTAGTATCACCCGAGTCAAGGAAGAATTTTAACTTAAGAATACAATACTTGGTCTTGAGATTTCTTACCTAGTTCTAGTCTCAATTAGTGTTAGTTAGTAATATAATTGTAAATGACAAAGAAGGAGGGGGACAAATGAAGAAAGCAAACAGAGAATTAACCACACAAGAGGAAGTGACTGAGGAATGGGAGACAAAATGGACGAAGAGCACAAAAGGGAGGAGAGGGTATGAATATATTAATACAGTCTCGTTCACAAGAGAAAATAAATAGTTTAAAGCATCTAGGATGCTAATAGAGATGGGCAAGTTTGGAGAATACATGAAAATAATAGGAAGAGCTGAAAATGATGGATGTCAATGTGGCACAGGTACGGAAAAAACAGAACATGTATTGTGAAATTGAGCGAGTTATCCAGAAGAAAGAAGATGGTTTATTAAAGAATACGGTACAATAGATTTGTTGGATATTAGAGCCATGAGAAATTTTTTGGAATGTGTAAGGAAATATAATGAATTTCAGGAGTATGTAGATAGAATAGGAATGATACAAATAAATGACTATGTAGAGCAAAGGGTCTCGTAATGCAACCTTGAAGACGAGGTGCTATAATGATGATAAAGTCCAAAAGAAATATAAATAAATAAGTATTATTACATATTGCTCAGTAATTTTGACTTATAATGAACATCATCGTGATTTTATATGAGCACTCCATGACGACTATTTCATAAAATATATTTAACGAATAACAAAAGATTAAATAATCACATCATTATTATAAAAATGACACAATTTTGACCGTATCTGAAGACAATAATACTAGCCTAGTCTAAATCCGAGAGAGATAACATTTTAAACAAAATTTTAGTATTTATCAGTACGATATTTTTCACAAATTATCTGAAAGACGAATAGCAGTTCTGAATACTATATTGCGGTTTGTTAAGTACTTTATTATTTAACTAACCGTTAACTTGTGCTGTAATGACTGTTCGACAAAAAACACAAAATATCTGCCAAAACAGCGTATCTCGACACAGCGCCCGCTGTGGTTAATCTGGAGCAGGTTTTTAACAAGAAATGAATATCAAGAATATCACTTCAAAAATAAAAAACACACCTATTGTTGAAGCAGAATTAATCTCATTGGAGCTTATAAAAAATAAGATTTCATTGTCGTGAAGAATTTTAATTGCCTTGCCAATAATAAGTTCAATCAAGAAATAATTCACACTATTTATAATGTGAATGTTAAATAAATGTTTCAATATAAAAAATGAGCATAAAACAAATTTTATAAGATACAATACGTATTTTTCAGTCTTCTCCTCGTTTCTCGTAAAAAAGCAGCTCTAAAACAACAAAAAAACAGATGAACTAACATCGTCATTCGACTGTCAAGGTCGAGCTACCGCCGCGCGCTCTGACGCAGGAATTCTGAAATATTTCCTTCGAGAGCTAATAACCTGGAGACCAGTCACTGGCGCGCCCTGGTGGCGTAAGTTTAAACTACCCTTTTGCGAGGGAGTAACACCTTGGATAATTTCGCTGTTTACACCACGGCCTCCAGCCGGTTACTGAAGAATATACTATATATCTTCAAGACGGGAATGTTAATTTTGCAGAACTACGCTTGCGCATAACCCACATGCAAACGAGAGTTGACTGACCGCTTCAGGTGCTTTCAATTCTCTATCTGCACGATCATTTCGAAACAAAATATGGGGCCGGCGGCCGGGGTTCGAAGCCCTGACCAAGAACCGACGAGAACATAGATGGTTAGAATAGTGAGTCAAGTAATTTTCGGGATGAAGAGAGGACGTTGAGATTTTCAGAATATAATTAAGAGTTTACGCACTGATAATGCGTTGACCACGACCGTAAGGTCTTGACATTTTCGCATTGGCAAAATGTGCGCTTACGGGAGCAGGAAGGAAGGTAAAGAATTGTTTCTTTCCGGTATAAACTAACCTACATAAGTTATAGGATGTTGATATTGTTTTAATTGCCCTATTTTACGGGGATTTTTATTACACAGAATTACTAAATGGCTATTACTTAGAGTGATTTTATTGTACTCAGAAGTCCTCCTGCCTCCTGAGATTTTTCAACTATTTCATAAATGTCAATATACTGCACGATCATTTCGAAACACTGACCATTAAAAGATGATACACTGTCATGAGGATGTACGCGGTAAACGAAATATTGCTACGTACTGAGCACATGCACTAAGCGTGTCTGGAAGTAAGTTAATATGCCCAAATTTATAATTATTATGGTAGGATTAGGTAAGCTAAGTCTTCCAGGAGAAAATATCGGGTGAAGCTTGCGGCTTGAGCTGCAAGTGTTTCATCACCTCACTAAGAGCGAGTATTGGTATTCTGTCTCTCGCTCACAACAACCATGTATAGCAACGGAGCAAAGTCTAGTGATTATACAGATGGAGAGGACGATCGTTCTGATGATGGTGAAGGCGACAGTAACATTATGGAGGAGATGGTGACGTATTGATGGTGACGTTGGTTGTGGTTCCAGACACGCCTCGTTGCAAGACCCCGGTGACGACGGCAATGCTGTGCCTTCGGTTGCAGCAAACCATATCCCCTCCGACAACTTGCCACAACTTAATCTCGGGTGTGCACTTTCCTCTACACCAGTGCGCCTCTGGTGCCTGCCACAACGTCACTTCCGATTGTAAATCTAATACTTTTATCCCTTAAGATGTTACCATCGTCGAATTCATATAACGAAGTAGTGGAAAACCTATATTCTACTTTGAAATTACTTTCCCAATTCTAAATGATAATTTAAACTATTATGAGTAAAATTTATATGTAGTACGTAGTCAGCACATTGAAAACAATATTTAGTGTTTCCCAATCTTCAATATTTTATTCTCGACTTGTTTTATCTTTCTGTCATATCTTTTTTACCCTACTGTGGTCTTTTCTATAGAAATAATTTATGGAACAGCAAGATTGATGATTCCAGTGTTGTAATGTAACGTTCTTAGTTATCATGGTAGAGTATTGAAACTAATCTTAAACTTAGTTTTTTTTAAGTTTATAAGAATAAGAGTAATTATCACAAATGTCGTTGTCTAATTTACCAAATGATTAGACGCATAATACAAGACTAATTTAAGTTATGCTCTTTACCATGCGGAGATTTTGAATCTCTCTTGAAAATGCTTATATGGTTCAAACACACATTCCTACGGCTATCGAAAATGAAATTTCGAACTGTCGCAATTTTTGCTATATCTCACGAAGTAATAGAGATTTTGAATGTAAACATGGTTCAAATATTTAGAAACGGTTTCTTAGGTCATTCGGTATTTCATTTCTGAAGGGATAAAACAGTTTCCAGTTTTTTCGTCGTTCGTGCCACACGAATGGTATACTCATAATTTACGATGTAATCGAGTTATCATCTCGATAATTGTTTGAAAATATTTTGAACTCAAATATGTAAAATTCAATATCTAAATTTAGAGACTGAACTTGGCATTATGACGAAATGTTTTTGTTCACTAAAAATGGACGTTTCGAAATTATGATAATTTTCGGGAAATACATTTTTACAAATTCTGGCTTTATCACATAAATTACTTAAGATGTCATCATTGCTGTATGTAAACTGTTTTTCTAAATACTAAATTATGATGAAGGTTGAAGCGATCATATCAACAAACACGTGAGAAGTTTAACAGGGTTATCAAGTGAAATGATAAGTGTTTTAGTGGCTTGTTATGCATATGAAAATGACTGTAACAAATCTTATATTGTTAAAATATGATGGTCAAATATTTTTATTTCTAAATTCAATTTTTAAAAAAATTAAAATATTGCTTTCAAACGTCAATTTATGAATGAATCACTGATCCAACCCAAATCAAAACAAGGAAGTAAAACCGGTTAAACTAAATACCCATTTTTATTTATTCAAAATTACTTATTATTTTACAGAATGCAATTTATTACAGAAAGAACAAAATTATAGTTTACAATGAAATTAGAATTAACAATTGTGTAATAGTTATTAGAACGTGGTATTATGCATAGTGAGATATTGAAAATGACTGAGATATTTATGTTTCAAGTGGGAAAGTGATGGAACGAAATATTTTAAAAACCTCAATGTTTTTGCTGACTAAGGAAAAGAAGTAATTTCGTTTCCGTCACTTGCATATCAAGTGACCCGTATAACGCGTGAGCACATCTCAAGATCTCTCTTGCAAGGAGAAAGAACAACGATGTGAGACGACGACGCTGGGCGCCGCCGCCTCCTCACTCAGGAATGCAATGAGGCGACTCTTTCTTCTAGGCGCATCTCCACGTTAAGGAAGCACCAGGGATGCCAACCTCTCCATCTCTTTTTTCCCTTTCTACGTTCGTTTAACGATCACGAATTTACATGCGTTTTCTCTTCCTAATGCGTCTGTGGTTTGTTTCATTTCACTTTTTCCGACTTTTTTCCCTCTTCGACCGTCCGCCACCCTTTATCGTTGTACTTCCAGAACGCGTCTTCAATTTAATTTGCATTATTATTTGTTTCTTTCCGCTCTCTTTGTTTCTCCCTTTCGTAGCGTCTTCCTGTGTTTCACACACGCTTCGAGGCTAATGAGTTCGAAGAAGCTACTTTTTGCAACGTGTCTCACCTCAAACGGTACCAGTTGTCGACGGAAGCTCGTTAAGCCAAGTGCACTGCTACAGTTATATCAGCACAGAGGGTTGCAAGGGGTTAGATCCGACAGAAAGCAACATATTCGCAAAAAGAAATGAAAAAGAGAAGACAAACGTGTACATTGTGACGACTTTCTTAGAATAAAAGAAGTGACGTATTTACCTCCATGACGAATATTTAAAATGTTTCTTGATGACTACAATAATTAGTTGCTGAGTTGTTCTTGATGGGAAGGTAGTTACTATTTCCACTCATATTCTCAACTGTTAAACTCAGCTCGTGTACAAGATATATAAAATACAAAAGTATAATACGGGATATCTAAAAGTAACAATAAATAAAATTATATTCGTTTTCATTCTATCTAAGAGCGTAAAAACAGGAAAGCTATAGGCTTTATATATTTACCTATGAAGGAGAAAAATTACGGATAAATGTAGACTAGGTTCAATTTTCAGCTATTCTTTCCCAATTTCTTGTTCAATGTTTCAGAGAACAACTCTGGCGGTAACTTAAGGTATTACAATTGTTAGTCTATGTCCAGCCACAGAGGTTTGACGTATGTGCCCATTTGCGTAAGAACCGAGAAAGGATGGTACGCAATTTTTCACTCTGCACTCACGAATGAAATGTCATTGATTTTCCGTAAAAGCTCTATTACTTAATAATAAGGGCTATAAGGACGAAGAATACTTTCTATGACTAATTTATAGTTCAACCTGGAAATGTTTTTTACAGGTTGACAGCGTCGTGACTGGAGGTTCGTGTTTGTACGTGTCATATTCAAAGTTTTAGAAAATTATAATAAAAGACTTAATTATTAGAAATAATGTATAATGGGCATGTGTTATTATTTCCTAGAGAAATAATGGTCTCCTATACTCTCAAGAAGCTCTTGATACTCGAAGAATACCGATAAATCAACATTAATCGGGATTGCACACTCTAATGAAGGGGCATTATAACAGACGCTCCTTAATTACGTTGTAAATTATACGCTAAAGAATCTATTCCTCACTCTTCTGCAAACCGGTACTTCCCGTCGACTTACATCAAGATCTTGCCATCCTTAATGAAAGGCAGCACTCCGATGCGCTGAACTGCGTGTAAGCATCTCGAGAGCGAAGTTTTACGGAGAAGTTTAACGATCCTCCCATGAAAGCCACGGATGGAACATATTTTAATCTCGTCGTAAGTTCCATATACCGCGTTGCGCACCAGGGTGACTCCGATCCCTTCAAGGACACATGCATCTCCGCTAGACGTCAGCGAATGCCAAGCGAAGGAAGGAAAAGGGTCGCGGAACGAAATGTAAAGGAAGGGGAAGAGATGTCAGAAATGCGATGCGAGGAAGCTGGTCGAAACGTTTGACTGCAGTCGTTCCGGATTGCAAAGCTGAACTTCTTTCACGGAGAGGAGAGCGTGAGATTTGAGGAGAGGAAAAGACATCCGATATGAAACTTTTAAGTGATGAGACATGTGGTGAGAGGATTATTTTGCGGGATTCAAAGAACATACCATGGTTAAAGTGTATGAAAAAAATAGGATTTTGATTGAAATGTTTGTATAATTTTTGTTGACATCAAAAATCTTGTGTGGTTCAGGAAAATTCATAAATATAGTTAGATTTCAAATAACAAGATGTCATAAAAACAAGTCCCATATAAGTTGTATAAATGGCACAAAAATGGAATACACGTTTGAGAACTTTTGTTGTATATTAAGATAAAATTAAATTTACGCATTTTTACTATCCTTATATTTAATTATTTTAACTATTCACTTGATTAATTTATTTCTATTCTTTTTATTTTGAAAATTTTTAAACTAACTTCTTTTATTATCTGAATTCGACGTAATCTTTGTGACCATACAGTACCGTAGAATTATACTCGAAGATAATCCAGTAAACTGTCGCAAGAACGTATTATTATTATTATTATTATACGCCCACAGGCACAATCAAGTTGCTAATATTATCCATCAGGAACTCTGCGGGAAGTACGGACTAATAGAATACACTGTCCCGTACTACAAGTACTTCCCAAAATCCATTTCAGCAGATACAACATTTATTTTGATATATCTATCCTCACAAGACAATCCATCACATGTCAGATATTGTTCTAATAGAAAAACTCAAGGAAATTGCACACATTATAGATACTGCAGTAATCATCACCCACAAACTACAAACTACTTACAATGATAAAATTAAAAAATATGAAGATTTGAAAACAGAGATTCTTCGCTTATGGAGTATGTACATATAGTTCTCTATAGTCCTATCCACCACTGGAGTCATCCTTCACAGTCTGCATCTGAGAATCAATCGGCAACAACTCCCAAAAACATTTTTCTAACTTTACAAAATGCAGACATCCTTAACACCTGTAGAATACTCAGAAGATTTTTAAATTGTGACATTGCTTGAGGTGAGGATGCTTGGTATACCACGCACCTCAATTACAAGTTGTGAAAGTTGTTAATGAAAATAATAATAATAATAATAATGTCTTTATTCCGTGGCGAGACTCATGGCATCAGTCCTGTTCTTCTGCCAGACCACCATTTGCGTACATACAATATACATTTACAATCATATAATATAAGAAAACATTCATATAACGTCAAACATACATACATGAATAACTATAACGAAAATTGGAGGATAAATTCTATATGCTACTCTGGGGTAGCAATCTAGGGATTATTGATAATCGATGATAAAAGAATAATTTTTGCAGCAATATGTTTCCTCTGTTTGAAAGGTCCATCAGATGGACATAGCTGGAAAATGGTGAAGTAAAGAGGATAGGAACAAAATTGCTGATCTTTGTGATTGAATTCTCTTTTCCGGTAGCATGAGATAAAAGTAAATATACCAATATTTCTGTCTTTAACGTTCTTCACTGAATTACATTCTTTTTAATATTATTCCAGATTAGTGTCTTCTGCTAGGAGTTTGGAATAATATGTGGTTTTTAGAATAAAGATCCGTACACTATCTCGCTCCTTTAATGACGCACTACATTCCTGATTCCAGAAACGCTGGTAGTTTCGAGTCACTTACTCGCTGAACGCTCTTCTACATCAGACAACTAGTATTTATTTTTATTATTGTAGTATTTGTACATGGGAAATGTAACGTGCTATTGAAGCTTATCTACATGGAGCGATTGGAGGAAGGCTATTGTTAGTAGCTCTATACCAACAACTTGGCCCACGTTAGTAGGAGTTGTTAGTAATAGTAAGATTGGTACTAGGAGGAGGTGGATAGAGGAAGGAGGGTTTAGTTTTAGTAGTCACAGCTAAATGAATTGGCACATTCATGTGAAAAGCTCCAACTATATTTCTGACTCCACAGGGAATTGAACCCGGGATGCCTTGGTGATGAGCTAGAACGCTACCACCTGAGCCACGGAGGACTGTTTTAACTAGTAATGGCATTAAAACTAAAAAATAAATCTACGTCTTTCAAACCTCCACGAATCTTCAAGAAGAGCTGTATGTGTCTGAAATATACGCAATTTTCCGACGTCTGTTTGAACCCAACTTTAAACAGGAAAGAAGTCAACATTGCGTATAGACAACACATTGAAGAAAGTAAACTAAAAATCGTTCATCCTTAACATCCATAATTAGGAGATAAAATTGAAATTACAATAACTCGGGTAGACGGCAACGATGCATTCACGACCTACGTTCAAGATTAATGGAATCTGTAACTATTTTGTTTAAAAACTTTTAATATGAGAGCAACCTCAAGTAATAATGGTAACAAGTATAGGTGTACGATGCTTCAGCAACAGTGTCGTCACCTACCCGTAAGTTTGTGATAAATTTTGCATCGCGCTGTTGGACATCTAACATTTCTTGGTTGATGAAACTTGCATATTTAATGTAGCCTCAAGAGGATATTTTAAGATATTTAAATACATGAGGGAAGATGATATGAAAAGTGTTGTAATTGAAAAGGTTCATCCTCTTTTTTGACTAAAAGTATGTTAAAGAGACAAAAACATTAAGTTATATAACTAACTTTGCACGCGAGTTTATGTATAATTTCTCTCTTTCATTTTATAGCATATTTTTATCATCTATGAGACAATATTCTTGGTGAAACTCATAAAAATTTATTAGTAAACTTTCCATTGACTGGAGTTAGAATAACGTTGCAATCTGACCAATTGTAACAAAAGAAAGTAGTAATAATACATGCCACTACTGATAAACAATATAAAAAGTTTATTACCTTGACAGAGCTTTGCAACCCATTAAACCCAGATAACATACATCTAATACAAGATTTGTAAGTCAATATTCGAAACTTCAATCGATAGTGAAGGGAAGCTACCACCAGTAAACGAATCGTCACATCCAGTATTCGTCTTCCACACATAATATTTCCCATTGTAGGATTAAGCTCCAGCAATAATTACTGAATCAATTCAAATATTTCTTCCACATTCCTCAATATCCATTCACATGTGTTTCTTGTGTACGTCAGGTTCCTCCACAGACAACTTTCTAAAAAGTGTCTCATGCTGCTAGCACGTTTCTTTTTCCCACTTACTCTCTTACTCTGGGTCTACTCCTATGCTTGTTCTTCTATATTATTTCGCTTACATTACCACCTGACTTACGGTTTCTTCAAAACTTTCTTTGAAAGCTTCTTGAAAATCTTCACCAATGACGGACATTATACAAATTAATTCATCTTCACCCGGAGAATGTGCTCAGACGGTTGACCGCCTATGAGTGAGTCAATATTCCTTGAGTACTGGCTACAAGGATGTTAATTACTTAATAACAATATTAAGAATTTAATAATTTTCAGTAGTTCCATATTTTGTAAAGTCACCGTGAAATTTTGCCGTTTTGAACAACGTTCTCACTGAATAACTAATGCAAAACTGCCAAGATTAAATAAGGCAGATATTTTATAAAATACTGAGTTCTCACATGTAATTTCGTGAGTTCTTTTCCCCCGAAACTTTAAATTTAAAATTTATCGTTCAAATCTATATATTACATAATTTTCTTGTATTTTCAAAATAATTTGCCTAATATCATACATTCATTACATCTTTTATATTAATGATTTAAGGTTCTATCATTAAAATATGACCGTGTACACTTCTTTCTTTAGTCAATGTTTAAACTTAGGTCTCGTTATGCTAAGTGATGTGGAGAGTAAATCGTTGCAACGTACGTATGTACTACCAACAGTTGTTATAAATGAATACACTATAGCACTTGAAATTCCTTTACAATATGGTCATTTGCATTTGATTCATCTTTACTATTACTTGTCAACTGCTTATTCTGTATCATTCGTATCTTCAAATTCATATCCACTGTGCTCAACAACGCGATTTAATATGATGACGCAGGTGTATTGTATATTTTAATGCAACTAATATGATTACAATTTTTCTTACTTTTTCCTAACCACCTCCATTTCCCTCGACGAGACCTTCACCTTTGAATCCCCCTTCTTTATTTCCGCTCCCGTGAAAAACCTGGCCTGCTTCTCTCAAGCGGTCGACCCTTCCACTGAGGTGGAAAATTCGTTCAATTTCAGTATCCCCTTTTCAGTGCGGTAGTAATTGTCAAATTCCATAAGCCCCGAAATAAGCAATCTAAAACAACTATTAACAAGAAAATGACCGTCAGGTTTTTGAAGAGAACCACTCCGCTGGTTTCATACAAAATTCCGCGCGTTTCGGGTATTACTAAAATGCTTTTAAATCGAACGGATCAGCAGTAATATGAAAAAGAAAAGAATATTGAATATATGGCGAAGGTACTGTCTTGCGAATGAGAGGAAGAGAAATATTTCGTGAGAAAGGAAAAACGGATTTTTTTTTACTTCGAATCGTGATATTTCTTACTGTTGGAAGGGAGTTGGGATGGAATGAGGAAACGGTGAGGCAGTTGAACGCGGAAGAGGAAATAAGTAAAAGGATCGGAAAATGAGAATGGGAGTCATGGGGAAATAGGAGTTCGCTCGAAGCTGCATAGAAGCCGATTCAAGGTATAATGTTTTTCGTGTGAGGGAGAGAAGGAAGGTTTTAGTGATATAGAAACAGTGTAGCGGTGGAGTTTCAAGGTGAGATAGGTGAATATTAAGAGTTAGTGACTGCAAGCATAGAGGATATGATAAAAACTGTTGTATGTACTCCCAGAGAGGATATACGCAACTATTTGACACTTTGTCTCTCCGGAGACCAATGAGCCCTGGAATATACAGCGCCACATTAATGCATTTAAACTCGACATTCGACTCAATCCTCTGAATCCATTTTGCGTTTTTGCTGAGCAACAAGCGCAGATAATTTCCATTAATTCTTCATATACAATGTTTTTAATGTGTCGTGGCCAAAGCGTTTTCAACGGTTCTGATCTGTTAGCATTGTATGATGGAAACAATTATAATAGAGCAATAAAACATACGATTTGTCAGTTCACATGCCATCGTGAATGGAAATGTACTCTTTTATGCGCAAGATAACATACGATTCAGTGGTTATTGACTGAAATGTCAACGCTGTTTGAAAATTATTTTTGGATTGTAAATTCTATTTTGGAGTATACAAATAGATTCTTGTGTTCAATATTAAACGATTAATAAAATGTGTCGAAATGATAGTTCCAGTTAATGAAATCGACTGCTATATGTTGACAGTGTATAAAGAGTAAACATTCTTCCAAAAGTCTTCTAAGTGTTATTGAAATTCTTTGAGTTGAAAAAGAGATATGTTAAAAAAATAAACAAGAGAGAATACGACGTATAAAAATAAATTTTAACAAACCAATTAATATATTGTTGTTCCTATATATTGTATCATTAGAAAATAAACCATTTTATCAATTAAATGTGAAGGATTCCATTGTCATGCAATATTTTTTTAATGGTCTAACGCTAATATTACAAAATACAGCTGAGTACTCGCAGCTTTGCTCGCGTTAACTCTGTAACATGTTTGCAATTTAATTTTTCCTCATATTTTCATTGGTACTCACTATGAGTGTTATCCATTAATGTCGGAGGTTTGATAGTATTGTTGTGTACCCTCAATCCCTTATTTTCACATATGTATTTCAAAAAAAGGTTTTTTAGATAACACTAATTTCCCTCCTTAGAAATGAATTATTATATAATTCTCTCTTAGCGATATTTTTTATAAATGTTTGTCCAACGTTCCTCCTAACCCCCACATCTAGGAGACTCATACACCTCATACGGTCTGATGGGTTCATAATGTCATTGGAAATATGATTATTCATCTGAGAATACACAATGACAATGGATTTGACCCTAACATCCGTCTTTTTACGTTTTTTTACGTCTGTCTCTTCCAACCTCTAGCTCTAAGAATATAGTGTTCCCATGTGATCTCATCTTCAACATATCTGCATTGATAGTTGAAACATCTCGTCAACACTCGATGCATCTCGTCAAATTATGCATCGGATACATAATTTTAATTTTTTTATATTTCCATATTAGTTTTCAATTATTTTTATTCGTAAACCTATTTCCATCCCCTCAACCAAGCGGTGCTGGGGGAGTGTTTGTTTCGTGAGGAATGATTTCAGACTTACACGATATCAGGATTTCACTATCACCTTAGCATAGCCGAAAATAACTCGTAACTGGTATTTCATGTTAGAATTTTTTTTGGATGGTATACGCTTCCCTAGGGCTGCTGGAATGTATACGGGATGATTGTGGATTTCGGCTTCATCGAGAATGTCACTACTAATTCCAGCGGCCCTGAAAACTACTATTTCAACACTAATATCGGTCACTTTTAATTATTTTTACATTTCACTCCTTCTCACCTCCAACACAATGGGTGTTTATTTCTAAAAGAGGGTGATCGTGTACTTATGTAGTAATGAGGTGTCACTTCACTTCAGCGGTCCCAAAAATGATTTATTCATCACCTATATATTTTATTGATTATTTTTACCTTCCTCTCATTCCGACCCCTAACCCAAGGATGCTAGGGGTCTATTATCTGCAATGTGGATTGATTGTGAACTTACAAAAATTTGGAAACGTCCTTATGCATCTCAAAGATACCAAAAAGTGTGGTTTCGTATCTAATATCGGATTTTTTCATTATTTTTACATGTCATTCGCTCCCTATGGGTGCAAGAGATGTCTTACCCCCATAGTGATTGTTGTCATTTGTGTATCACGTTTGGTTGAAATTGCTCCAGGCACTCTACAGTTATGGTGGGATACGTAAATAAAATATTCCAACCCCCATTTCACATCCTTCGGGATGGATTTTCGTATAATCGTTTCTCAGCGGATGTCTACTCCCTAAAAAGGAACATATCTGCCATATTTCAAGTTTGTAGGCTTTGTAGTTTCTAAGATTNTATATATATATATATATATATATATATATATATATATATATATATATATATATATATAAATAATTGAAAGGGAAATGAAACTTGATTGGAAATTAAATGCATAGTTATAGTACCCTTTTCTTGATCATAAGAAGATGAAAAACGAATCTGGTATTCATCTATACATATTTGTCACTGGTGGAACAGAAAATAGGCGTAGCTATGACGCCACCTAATATATAATGAAAAGTCTGCGAACAATGCTTTCACGTTGTTTTAAAACCACTTATGATAGATTATATAAACAATTATGTAACCGATGATATTGCCAATAATACAAAACTATTGATATTTACTGTCTTAAATTGCCATCCAAGATTGTCACGGGTCGGACCGAGACTTGTCACGGATGGGACATGAGTGAAGTATTGGTGAATTAAAACTAAAATGTTCATAATAAAATTAAATTATATCAATAGTTAATATTTTCAACCCATTTTCGGCACTGATATAAATATATAAGCATTTCAACTCCCCCCCCCCTCGAATGTAACAAATCACAGAGAAGAAATCCACCATAATCTTGAATAATGATTTTACATAAATCAGATTCCTCAATTTCATGTTCTTAAACCGAATGTTTCTTGTTTGCTTTATCTCTAAATTCAGCAATAAAGCGAGAACTAGTTCCTGTCGAGATCTTCACCAAAGTACTTCTGCAGTTTCAGTCCGTTTAAATAAGTGGATATATTGTGGTTTTGGTCCAAAAACCATGCTATTTTTAATACATAAAAAACGTTTCTCTTGCTTACTAAATGTCTCTTGCTGTAGATATTGAAGTAATATGTAATTTGCCTTTTTTTAAAAACTTTTTAAGTACATTTTTCTTCGCCTCTTCATGAATGTACTGTCGTGTTGAAAGGTAAGTTCATACCAGGAAGTGAAGTTTTGGCCAATTCAAGAATTTCACTACATTGATGTAAGGGTTGTTTTTAGGCTTAACATTTATCCAAACAACATTTTGCAATACCACGGACACAAAAAGTTCGCGATAGTACGACCGCATTTTTCCAGAGCAGTGTTGAAAAAAACACCAGTCAAAACAAAGTCTTTCAGCACGTATAAAAGTTTAGAAAGTGTAAACCTATCCTTGAACTGTCTTGAGCATCCATGTGAAAAATATTTAAGTCGAGTGAGAGTTGGAATATCTTTATTAGGTTTACTTAATATCATCTTCACATTTCTCGAAATTTTCTCGTATGTTCTTCCGACGTAGGTTTCCATAATTCCTGAGAAAAAGTTGTGACCAGAATTAATTTTCCTGTAGTTAAAAGATTACAAAAGCGAACTGTAACTTGCTCTCGGGAAGTTATTTTTATAGATTTTTATTTTAAAATTCATTGCAGTATAAATATTTAAATATAAATCAGTTGAACTTTGGAAGGAAATAATGTATTAGTATATGTAATTATTTGTGTATATAATTAAGGAGTACGTAAGTTTGCACCAACCTGACCCAAACTCGACAAAAGTGTCAAATATTATCTATGATAAAAGAACATGAAAAACTGTCACGAGAGAGGAAAAATATCATTTATTCTTTACGATAGTTACTATCTGTACAACTTCGTACCTTTTTTCAACAAGTTAATTTCTTGCAATAATTGAGTATTCATTGTATCATTAATTTTAAAATCACACATTTTTAAAACCTAGAATCTAGTAGAAATAAAAGAAATATTGACAAGTATAGATTCAAACATAATATAAACCATAGAACGGAATATTTGGTTTCAATGTTGGTCTCATTTATACGGAATGCTAAGAAACTTTCTTCATTTTTGGAATAAAAGAGTCGTAATCGAATCACCGTGACCTTCATAAAACGCGGACGCTCGGCCACTTCTCCAATAGGTTCCAAAGGGGTCGTTTCAACTCACCTGAGAGAGAGAGAGATGGTCGTTGTTGGAGAGGCGATAAGTGCAGGGATCAGGCCCTGGGGACACGACCTGAGTCCCTGGCTTTTGCTCCACTTCTCAAGAGGAATCTCAGTCGTCGAAGGTTGAACGAATCAGACGACCCAGTCACATTTGAATACACCATAATTACTGCTTTCGTTATCATAAAACTCACATTTCCGAAAGATATACAGAGAGTGAAAAAAAAACTTCTTACGTGGAATCAAATAGGGAGATTGGAATATTGCTAGATATACTGGTACACATTTTGATAAGTAGACTGGACGACAAAGATGATTCAGTAAAGTAAAAGTATAATAGCTTTTACATTATGTTTTTTTAAATTTTAAAATAAAAATATGTTTATTTTAACCAAGTTTTAAATTTTAAGAATGAGATAATAATGTACGAATATATGACAAAAATAAATTATTTGATATTTGTCGAATAATTTTGAAATAATTTAAGCAAGGTTTTGTAACGTTGTGCATTGAAGTAATGACAAAATAATAATTACTTATCGTCTTATTAGGGTTTACAATATTTTTCGTCATGACCCAGACGTGAGAATCAAAAGCTTTTGTATCTATCTCCACTGATTTACCGTGAGTCATGTATACATTCTCAATAGTTATATTTTTTTGTGCACCATATTGATTCGTATGGTTTTCAAATTCTTACATAAAATACAACAATGTTTTGTTATTGCTCGTTCTCAACAAATCGAAACTTCCCCTCAAACGTACGATAATTTATTCGACGCAGTTAACAATCAATAACAGACAAGAAACAGAACTACGTGACGTTAAACAACCGAGAAGCAACAGATGTACGAATACCGCAAAGGGAGGGGAAACGACCGATTAAGCGGTGTGGAGCGACATGTTTGACAATCACCCAACGATAAACATTTAGCTGCCGTTTACCACAGCGAAGTAATATGAAGCACTATAAACTCGTCTGCTCGTCATGTGGCTTGGCTTCAGCAGCAAGAGCAAGCAGCTCTACCGTCGTGGCCCTTCGCTGCACGAGGCGTAGGAAAGTTCATTTACTCCCCTGCTTCTCTTCCTCCGCGTGGGTCTCGTCCTCATATATGGCGTGGGATGACAGCGGAAACGAGATTCGGAAAGCGGGCGCGACATTTACCTTCCTCGTTACGGGGAGTTTCCTCACGCTCAGTTGGTACGCCTGACTCTTGGAGCCCAAGATGTTGGTTGGAGCGTATTTAGAGACAGGCATTAAGATAGTCACCTGGAGTAAAACTGACGATTTTGATATGGGAGCAGTTCACAAGCAACACATAAACAGACTAGATTCTACTACACTTACAATATCTATCAGAGTTTTAAAAGTCTTCGAATAGAAAACAAAAATAATTGTTGTTCATTGAAATGAGTAAATGCAAAAAACTTTGCCAACACGATGCATTAAAGATATTTCAAAATTAATGTGATAGAAACCGGTAATCCATCACTATCATCTACAATTCTCTCCACTTAAATTTTGGCTTCTACTATCCCTATATTTTTCTTTTGACTCCTCAATTCAATTTAAATTTAATATTTTGCTTGTAGTAAATAAATTAAAGTTGTAATTCTAGATCATATCTTCTGTTAGGTTTAATATTTTACTTCCTGTCTTGAAATTTGTTATGGTGTAATAATTTTTTTCACCCTCTCATTACTTTTGTCGTATTTACAAGAATTTGGTTGCAAGTGTAAATTAATTTCTTCTATAATTTTGTTTCTCCCTGTACTAAACACTCAATTCTCATGTTAAATTCGTAATATATTATTATCAGATTTTTCACCAATCATTTATATGTCAATGAAAATGTTTTTATATTATGGATAATCACTTGATGAAGTCAAAAGTTTGTAGACGAAACGTTGTTTTTTGTGACTAAATATTACTAGTCTACCAAGAAATGTCCTATGTTTAATATTAGATCGTGAGCTACATAGTGTCTTGCAATTTGATCGGAAACGTCTGTTTCAGGAATAGCTACATGTAATCTTCTTAACACAAACCACACGGTGATTGTAATCTAGCACATTATTATTCACAGTGTAGACAACGAGAGTAAAATAAATAAATAAATTAATGTGCTGAGTGTGACTCACCTATTTTTGCTCGAACGCATCCCAGCAGCAGAGAGACACACACCAGAGCAGCAAGGGGCGGGACCAGACCCCGCGCGGGGGGCGGCATGTCAGCGGGGGCCGAGGCGCGGGTGTGGCGCAGAGGTGCTGAGTAATAGAAAGGTGACTTGTATGGTTACAATCCAACTCCTGCAACAAGGAAGAAATTCCATTTTTTACAGAAGGATCATTCATACATGCGTGACACAACGCCATATACACAATTAAACAATACAGATGAAAGCAGGAAGTTTTTTGGTCATAATTACAGCAATCCCATTACATTAGTACCTAATGCACGTATGTTGTAACGATGTAAATGACAAAGGAACACTCAATTTAATGTTTCTATTGATTGGAACAAGTTTAACTTAGGATAGCTTTCTACAGCATTCTTAAATAAAGCGAAAAATTCTACCTTGTGATATATTCCTTTATTATTAATGAGCGAGTTTTAGATATTCAGTTGTTCCTCAGATTACTAAAATATGTTAATCTCAAAATTATTCTACGTAAAACGAATAGTTAAATTTGAATTAATGCAAAGCAAAAGACCATTTTCAAGTTATACTTTTTGAGAGACAGTATACTTTTAATAAGTTTTGAAGGTACTATTTTATTGTAAATTACACGTAAAAGACAAATTTTGTGTGTCAGATGTTTTGTTATTGAAAGTGTCCAACGTGTCGGACATGAATGATTATCTGAGAGAATAAAATTGATTTTAGTAACGAAGTAAATTTGAGATATTTGTGTTCGTAACATCTGGCACGATGAGTGTTTAGTAAATAACTTGTTTAGGAAGAAACGTTGAATACATTGCTCCGCGTCCACCCAAGGAAGCCGATGCCTTATACCATAAGACCAAGCGTACGCGGTTTGGATGTCCCGTTAAAAAAAAAGGAAAAATCACATCATCAAATTATTGGGAAGAAAGATAAAAATGGTTCGGAAAATAAAGTTCTTGGGAATAGTGTTGGATTAACCATTAAGTTTTGAAGAACACATAAAATACACAGAAGAAAAGGTGAAATGAATGTATTGCACACTATTACGGTCGGGGTACAGTAAGTTTCATATAAGTAACAAAGAAGTGATAACCTTGTACAAGGCCTACGATGAATAGTAGGTTATGGAGCAACAGGGTGGGCAAAACAACTGGCCTTACTTAAAACGTAAAATGAAAAGTTTGCAAAGGGTTAGTTTGACGGGACTTAGTGGGTGTTACGGATGTGTATTAACTGATGCCCTGCATATAATAATGGGAATAATACCAATAGACCTATACTTAAAATTGCGTTGGTATTTGAGGAAGAAAAAAAAAGGTGAATGTTAACGAAGAGAATAGAAAAAGAAGGAGGGAATTAATTCCATACATTGACAAAGAAGCTGAATGAAGAGTGACAAATGAGGTGGGATAAGAGCATAAAAGGACGAATAATTCGTGAATACATTCAAAATGTCGAATATTAGAGAAAATCAATCAGGGAGGTACTCCCCTTAATATATGACAGGACATAAAAGCATAGCTAATGACTCAGAGACATAGCTATCTGTTGAAGTTTCGAGTTTAATTGATATAAAAAAATTACATTCGCCGTCATGCGGTAATGAAGTTATGTGGGACCTCGAATGAGAAAAATTCTAGCACTCCATGGAGGGTGAAGCAGAAGAAGAAGAAAAGTATCCATCTGTATATTCTGTATCCTCATTATCAAAACAAATAAACAATTCTACTTCGAATGGAAAACGACAGATACAAGATTTCGAACATTCGAAAACCATAGGAAAATGTAAAACTGATCAATAGTCACAAAATTGTATACTATGTCAACTATTGCCTAAATACTGGGAGACTAACCGAAGAAACCACGAATTGAGGTGTGCCCACAAAAAAGGTTCTTTGCCAATTTTTTTTTTACAGCAGACACACAAAAAAATTAAACACTACCCTTGATTATGAAAAATAATGGAAAAATCAGTATAGGTGATTTTGCCACTAATGGTGCTTTATTTATCCAATAAAGACTTCTGTTGAAACCATTATAAGTGCTGAATTGTTAATACATTGACAAGTGTTCTGTTGAAACTATTGCAGGAGCCAAACAATAAAAATATGGAGAATATCCTATACATGTGATTTCTAAAACGTATACGACGGATAGTACCGGAAAGGGCGCATGAGAAACGCCTGTCAACCATCATTTTGTCTGGTAGCGCGACAAATATTGAAGAAATAGCAAAACATATATATTATAATATCGATTTTGCGTACTGTTATTGCAAAATAAAACTCAGTCACAGCAAAAAAAGCTATCAACAAAAGGCACTTAAAGCGATTACCACAGCAAGGGCATTGTCAAAAGAAACATATCTCGCAAAAGTAAGTACATTTTTACCCTTAGAACATTTTCTATTTACATGTCTCAATTACCTGTTTCAACTTATTAATGGAAAAATAGTTAGCAAATGGAATGAACAGTAGTAACAATGAAAAGTCGGCATATTACTTAATTACTTAGTAATGTAATTCACGTGAGAGAAGTTCGACCATCTAGATTTCATATGAACGATCAATGAAACTTGTTTTATAAAATACTAGCTGAATACAAGCGGTTTCGTTCTCGGGTATTTTGGAACAAATGTATGTAAATAATTCCCAATGGTACTCCTAGCTACTATATTTGTTTTTACATTTATATTGGTGGTTTGGTAGTATTGGTGTTTACTCTGTAAATGTTTTAAAAATTATTTCTCATTTCACGTCTCCCTCTGGTTACATTTTGTGACAATCTTAAAATACATTTTTCATTTGATTTCATTTTTTTTTTGTATTTTCTCATAATTTCCTTATTTTTATTTTTCTCAGTCGATATGAAACTTATCAACGTGAGAAATATTTTATTTTCTGAAGTTACACATATACATACTATTTGGTTAAGTTAACGTGAATTAATTTCTGTATAAGATTAAATTTTTCGTAATGGAAAATTCAGAGAGGGGTAGATAACTTTTGTTCCAGTTTGTAGAAGGTTTTACTAAACTACTGATAAACGATATTCTTAATTTTATTATGTGGCGCTATATTTCGCGAACTGTTTCTCAAGCATTACAGGGAACCAATAGAAAGACAATTTCTTTTATTATTTTGATTTTTTTACATTTGGAATTGTTAATAATGTCTATCTACATGTAACGAGAATAAAAGATTAAGAAATAAATTGAAATTTTGGAACTTTTTTTTTTTTTCAATTAACCAGGATCAGCTGTGATCTGCTTTACAAAGTTTTTTAATACATAATGTATACATTTAAACAACAAAATACATTTAAAAATACACTTAAAACTAAAATTTAAAATTACAATTTACAAGTATACATGAGACAGTAAGAATATTTGTGTGAGGAAATCTAATGAGACACCTCCAGTTAATCTTTATAATTAATTTAAACTATAATCTTTAATTTTGCAAAAGCTTAACTTATTAGGTGTAATGTCTTTTTTTTTTTAATTTAGGGTGGTTTGAAAGTGTCTTTAGGATATCGGGATTTGATCCCACTATTTATTCTCAAGGACTTTCCTAAATTAAATGTATGGGACGGAGGGGAGTTTGGAAGACTGGAGTAGAATGTTAATACTAATTTACTAATGTGTTCTCTCAACGGTTTAATGTTTAATTCTCTAGGGACTTGCTCATTGGACACTAACCAAAGGGCCTTCAGTGTACATCTTAAGGTTTAGTTTTGAATGACTTGTAGTTTCTTGCAAGAAGTTTCGGCTGTCCCTCCCCATATTGGACATGCATAAGTCATGGATGGTTGTATGATGGCTTTGAATATGGATAACGCCGTGTCTGTTCTCAGAGATGAGTTTCGATTTAATAATGGGTATAATTTAGACATTTTTTTCTTAACTGTTAACGCAATAGCATTTATATGTGCCTTTCAGGTTAATTTTGTGTCTAAATGTATACCTAAGTATTTTATGTGAGTGTCTGATTCGACCCAGGTTATTTCCTCATTATCAATTTTTAAGAACATTAACTTAGGAATTTTCGCAGTGAAAATATTTTTGCGTTCAATTTCATGGCATTTAGAGCTTATCTCCATTTATATCTTTTAGAGCTTATCTCCGTTTCTTCTGCGTTGTCTCCTTGGTTGTATGTACAAGACGTCCATGGCCTTGCGAATTACTCCGCCTGGGTTGGGGTTTGGTTCGAATTTGCATGTTGAAGATGATTTTCCTCTCCTGTAGGACCACTATCACTCGTAATCATGGAAGGCTACCTCAGCCGCCCCCGGGGCAGCTGTCTGTTTCACACCAGCTATCACCAGCAATTGCTATTCAATACTTCGATTCCCGCACAATTGAATGACAAGAAAACACTTTAAGATTCTTCTAATAAATGTTCTCACTGTCGAACACTTAATAATAGTATATCACAAGTTGATTGAATGACTTGACCACTCGTGTAAAGCGTAGCAAGCTTTATGACTTCACAGGGCAGAGGAAGACGGCGTTATCGCTTCCGCTGCACCGAAGGAACTGAAACTTGGAACTAGATACTGCTTCATTGTCAATTACAAACATAAAAGAGAGAAAACAGTGTTGTTAATTTGAATCAGACATTGCTGCAGTTTGCACACCCCTACATTACGAATGTACTTCAAGGTTTTCACACATACAAGTTTGAAAATCTTAATCGACATTGTACTCCAAATTTTCTCTAAAATCAAAAAGAACATTTATTTGCAATTGCAAGTGAACAGGCAGATGTAAGTTACAACATATTTTGGGTAGATTTACAGAATGGACTCTCAAAATGAAAAAAGAATATCATACACAGTAATAAAATATATTTTATTTTAATAGACGTTTATTAATAATATGGGTTACTTTTTTCAACTGAAGATTAAAAACTATTATCTTACTTTTCTATTTATTTTTAAAAGTTACGTCTTGTGTTATTCCACATTCAAGATAATTGGTTATCATAAGATGAAATGTTTCCATAGCACCATGATACAATTTATGACAATTTTTTTATATTTTGTTATAGAATTGAGACAGAAATGTGCGTAAAATATATGCGACATTTCGATAGAAATAATAACAAATGTCTGTCTGTTCTGTATCAGATTTTCCACTCGTCCACCTGTTCCACATAGCGGCTGCTTTGACTTTGGTAGACTCACGGCTTTCGCCTCGCAGCACAATTCACGACACAGCTGCACGTTGTATGCAATGGTGTTGTATAGTCGAATAATACGCCAGCCGAATCCTTGTTAATACGTATTATAAAGATTATTAAGATAACACGTATTATAAAGACCGATGATATACTTCCTAATTAAATTTATGTTTCATACATTGATAACGAATTCACGGTTACACTAATAGCGGTCCTAGTTTTACTTATAAAAACATGTTGAAAGCTCTGTTTTTTAATTTTTAATAAATCGATGGTAGCGAATATTTATGTTAATATCGTGAACATACTATTAATGATCAGTTCAGAGTAATTTTATTGTCATACTGAAACATATTCTGGAATAACACCTGGAAGGTTATATTTAACGTGGACCTTATTCAGTATAAACTTGTGTGTTTCTGTACAACAATATACTTCATAACTTTGTTCGAATGAATATTTGCGGTAGATGGAGAATAAAACAAAACTATGCGTTCACAGTTGCTAAGCTCTGCCCTGCAGTTAAATTACAATCAAGTTACTAAAAAGTAATAAAAATCGGTTTGATAAGCGACCAAATGTTTGATTTATTAACAATAATATTGCTAATCATTGGTGTTCTAATGTATCAATAGTTACGTTTTAGTTCATTAGTATCAATATCTTATGAATATCTTATCAATTATTAATTAGAGAGATATTCATTCATTGCAATTAACGAAAAGTTTTCATATGTAGAGAATAATAAATATACAATACAATCGTAATGGCTCCAGGAAATATGTATATCACACCATAATATTTTCTGTATAATTGATGCTATATGTTCACGTTCATGTTATTTTGGTACATCGTGTTATCTTGGAATAACTGATATAATTGTGGTCAATGGATTAAGTACAAATTCACGTCAACGTATTTCCATTGATAGTTTTATGTACAATACCTTGTTCGCTGTCACAAATCAAACGTAGTTAAATTATTCCTGCATTCTTTTTGTAAAATAGGATATACTATGTATGGAGGTAATATATATTTGTAAATGCTTAGGATATACTTACCGTAATAAGGAGGTATTTACATTGGTACGTACCAGGTATAATTGTATGAAATCGTATGTTGATAATAGTTACATGTAGATAATATTGCATTGTATGTTAATAACAGTGAAAATTATGATATTTCAACTCTAATGGATAACAAGGAAATATATTTTTGGTGATGCGTACATAACACATTTAAACAATATGGATTGGGTCAGCACGCGTTTTGCCCCCGATGGTTCACAGGCGCAATGTCGTTGGTGTTTGCTGAAAACGATACAGGCGTGGTTTCCCTGCGTTCACTCTGGACATTACCGCAAACCGGTGGCAGCTGCATATTTCGAAGCCCAGGGGTTTCTCATAAACCGTGATCAGCGCTACGCCATGGCCACCACTACCACTGGGTCACCACGTGCGGACATTCCGGAACTAAAATCGACCTCGATCGCTTCACTTGCTCATGAACATACGCAGCGGCGCTGAAACACAAAAGATTCGATAGCACCGACACGTATTCGATTTAATGGTAACCTGTCATTCTAATTCCTTGTTTCAATTTAATACTTATTTATTTAATTCTTGACGGAGCGCATCGTCTATCTTACAATTTATTTTCATTTGTGAGAAGTCTCCAATTGTATTTAGCAGTATATAAACCAAAATATATATTTAAATACCAAAAGATGTCAAGTGTATTTATAAACGCTATATTTGGACTGAGATTCATCGCTGTTCCTGAGCAACTCAATCTATTATCTTAACTGGTTACTTCGAATGGCTTTGAAATGTGTAAAAATATTTTCTGGGTGTTGAACCACAGTATGCTGGAGTAAATTTTCACGCTTTTTGTATTTCCCGACCGTGCAGGCAATCATTTACTTATAACAATTCCATCGACAGTAAATATACGTATACATTCATGGGTCATAGCACACACATTATCACAGGGTAATTGGGACTAATCGATTGATAATTGGGGTTAATCGATTGGCAATTGCGGTGTCCAGTTTTTAAGGTCATGAGAAGATATCAACACAGATTATGCCATCGTTATCTTCTTTTACAGAAAGGTGTTAAAGGAACTCCATTCTTTCTTCTATCGATAGTCTTCTAAATATATGTACGTATAATTTACCGCCTATTAGATCAATTATTCTTATTATTCTTAATTCGTTTATTTCATGAACACATTATAGTCATACGTATATTGAATATATAGGAGAAGTATATTATATGCAAGTTTTGGATTTTGCATACTTTTTCTCTAGGTTTTAAGAATCAATTTTTAGCATTTTTAACCTTCAAGAACCATTTAAATTTAAATTAATTGTGCTCATAATTACATATCTTCAAGTTTGTATATAACGTACATAATATAATACATATAATGTAATATAATGCATTTAATTTATATAAAAATGTAATATAATATTGTACATGTTTTCATATAAATGTACACTTTTTGAAGATTTTTGTTTAACTCTAATTTTTAGTTTCAATTTCTGTAATCTATTAAAATTTACATTTTTCTCATTGAAATATGGCTTATACATCACGAACGTGCTCAGTGGTATTATTCAGCTAATCCAATTTACACTTGTACTTTCGTAGTAATAAGAAGACACACAAAAATTGTTTTTCTCAAAGTACACATTCTGAAATTTTTGAGACATTTGATTGTATTGTTTGTGCATATTTCGGAAATATTTAGCACAAGTTTTAAGTTCATACTTTGAATTTTTACTGCATATTTTTCTATATTTGTGCATATCGATCCGAGTCCTGATTATGAAGTAAATGCATGGAAATAACAAAATATAATAAACATTTTCTCATAAATGCCGCTAATAAAAATCCAATCCATGATTTTGTCCCATTGCTCGACATGTTCGTCACAAAGTGAAGAGAACATTTTAAAAGCAAATGAATCCATGAAAATCACTAGTGTTGCGTTTCATGCTATTAGAAACTCGATTCATCTCCAAATTAGATGCACTGAATGTCACATGATCTTCGTGATAACATTATTCTCGCAGCTAAAACAGGCACGACCACAAAATAGACTTCTAGGAACCCTAATTCACTCTGCTATTACCACACTCCGCCCGTATAACACCGGAAATAGGTCTCGACATCCTCTGCGTCGTAGAACTCGATCCTTGCAATCTAATACCAGCACGAATATTGACCGCTGAGCACACAGGCGTATTCATGCGGTGGGTTGGTTGCTCGCTTTGTCCCACGAGCGTTCGTTCTATTCGAATTAGCTCTCAGTCAAGATCAGGCGACACATCGCACTCAGAGTATTGCTCAATTATGATTAGATCAAAACAGTTCTTTCTTAATATCAAGGACATTTCCGTCAATATTTCCTTTTTCTACACATTCTTAAAACGAGAAATCCTCTTCAAAAAATAGAATTGTATCCAGTTTTGGTACCAATTCCAACCACATTACATTATAATTATATTATATTATATTATATTATATTATATTATATTATATTATATTATATTATATTATATTATATTATATTATATTATATTATATTATATACCGAATTGTGTATGTTCCAAGAAATAACGAAATGACAATTTACGACATATTATTCATGTGTTCTGACGTATCGTTAAATTATTTCTTCCTTCCATGAAGAATCATCTTTAAAAACAAACCGTCAAATAAATTGAGAAAGAGAAACCAAACATAAGAATCAAAAGATCTTTTGCAGTTCTCGCTTGTCTTCAGTCCAAAGTAAGCAAGGTTTCGCTGTCAGTCCACTTCCGTGTCCTGCTGAAAACGGAAATAAAATGTTACCCTCAAATTACTTAACGTAAAAGTGTAACACTTCTCAGAGTAGATGTGATCCGCACAGTAATTCGGATAACATTTATTCTTATATATTCATTTGTGATATTAATTTATTTATTGAATATTACGAAATGTTTTGTACTTTTACTTGACACATTAAAATAACTTCACAATATATTATAGTCGAAATAACATTCTGAATTTATTTTTCTACATACTAATATAAAATATTAATACAAAATATATAATCATTTTTTCATAATAACACACAGAAATAATGGTGGTTTATTTTTTATAAAAAGTCAGGTATCCAAGTGAAGTTTGCCCCCTAAAAAGTTGCTGCAACTCGAGTTACTACATTAATTCACAGGAAGGCAAGGACAAAATAAACAACCACGCTGTCGAATGAACGGATATTTATTGGAGATATATCCACTGGGAATTAATTTGTATATGGATGTCATGTAAGACAAAAATGTATGTATTTCTACGGAGTAAACAAATACACTCTCATTTGTATATCAACAGATGTGCACCAGTTGTTATTGATTCTTCCGGACATTTTGCGACGATTAAAACATGTTGAATGCAGTATTTTAGAACTCAACAAGATAATAACTCTTTGTCAACTTGTAATTCATTAGTCTACACGACGATTTGGTAATATTTCACCACTAATTATTTTCTTCTTCTCCTTCTCCTTGTATTTACACAGCACAAGTACTGTTATTAATAAGCTTATACCTCTTTAATATTTTACAGAAGAAAATCTATAACGCACTTTTTAATTATATATTTTTCATTCACAAATGAATAGTAAATGTATTGTTATTTCAAAATATCATTGTATGTTCAAGATAGGATTTTAATTCAGCACAAAAATTAAATTATGGATGTTAGTATCAAGAGACCACGGGGTGGAGGCCAGTATTTATATGAATGAAAGAAGTAGAAAGTACATAGAAAAATGTAATTGTACAATTTTTATACAAAATGATGAATGAAAATATACTAAAAGAATATTAATGCAAACTATTTGTATTTTCAAAATAAGGTTCAATTATAATTATTATTGAAAATATCTAATTAATTTTAAATGGTTTGGATAGTTTAAGTTTATAACCAAGCATATATTAATATTTAATAATTATAAAATGCGCATTTATTTATTTCAATTTATTAAAACTACGTCAATTTTATGTGTGACCTCCTCAGCATTTAGTAATAAATTTTGTGCCAAACATGTATTGAGTTATAATAATATATTTTCCTCAGAAATGAGTTTTATGAACAAATAAATATACTAGAAGTCTGTTCGAATCACAGTTGTAACTGCCCTATGGACTTAATTTGATCTAAATAGAATTGTTGTGTGGTCGGAAATTTAAGGTGTTCACGTGTGCCCCTTTCAACATAATAGATAAATGTAACTTCTGATCGTATTTTGAATTATGGCAACCTCTCATTCCACTCCGAGTTTTTAAACACTAAAATGATCTCTCCATAAGTGTTAAAACTCATTGTTTTCTCTTAAATCTAATAGCAATAGAGAGCTCTATTACTATTGGTCTGTACACAAAATTGATCATTGAAGTAATTGATCTAAAATAGAGGTTAAAATATTGTTTATTTAGAGTAATTAACGAAATTCTTGAATCTTTATATAGCTTAATGAGTTGTACTAATTGCTACAAAACAACAATGTTTAACGTTCTGTATGATAATATAAACGTCCCTCACAATTTGAATTGTTTCAAAAGAAACATCTATCAATGTACTAATGAGGGACGTCATTTACTCTAAAATATTCCATTATATTGAAATAATGAAATGTTCAACAATTGTATGAAAATGAATTTATAAGGGCAATTCAATAAAAATAATTCTTGATTTTTGTTTTATTGGGGCTTCAAGGCTCGCCAAAGTCAAAGCCATTGAAACCGTTGTTTTACATGAAATTAAATAATTCATGTTTTACATTAATGGTACTTAATTTCTATGTATTATTGTGGACAAAGTAACAGAAAGCATTAACAATTTGAGAACACTTTACTGTTTTCAAATCTTCAAAGTACTGCCTTTCTCTGATTAGCATACAAATTTATTCAATTAGTGAGCTTTGCTCTTGTCGACCAAAATACATGAAACACAGAATTTATTTGAATATCAAACTGTCATTTTGTACTGAGATACGTCCATAAAGGTGAAGAGAAACCAATTACCCGTATAATTTAATGATAACAAAATTGGTCTTTTTCTCAACCCCTGCGACTTTAAATACGAGGTTAGTGGTTTATTATAACGTCTTGAACCAATAGACAGTATTTAAATTCACGCATTTTAAAATTAATAGATTTCAGTATTTGTTCTTAAGTTAATATTTAAATTTTCTCCTACATTCTCTTTTTTCATACCTTCTAGCCCACCTTATAAGTGATCAACGATGCGAAGATGTTTTTAGGATTACAATCCTAATATATGAATGATGGTAAGTATTAAAGTGTTGGATGCTGCACAGGTGAATGAATGAAGTGTTAAATAAGTCACTCAGAGTTGGAGACATGAAGGATTGAATCCTCAGCACCACTGCAAGGATTTACCACACCATTCTTTCAAATCCTGTACAAATTCTCTGCTCATACTTTCAATAACAAGATTAAAAAACGGCACCGAAAAAAGATTTTATATACCCCTATCAATCATAGCTCTATTCACAGGATAAATGCATCTGTTGAATGAACTTTTACTTGATTTTAAAAAAAAATCTTGTTTCTGTGACATAATCCTTGGATTCAAATATTTGTTTTTATATAGCAAAACCGTGCAGAGATTGTAAATATAGTAGGTTATGTTAAATATTGAATTACTAATTTCTGGCATCATTATAGGTACTTTCTATTGCTGAGACGTATTTTTGATCAATTAATCTGAATTTACTAGTCATAAATGGTGATTGGTCATTTTGAATTATATATGATATTCTGTATTTGATGTAGTGCATACATAAACAGCAAATTCATGGGGTGTTCATTCTCATCAGATAACTGTTTATTGTTCCTTTTGATTCTTCGGAATCCATAATGAATCTGATCATACCCTCATGAAGAAAATCGGACAGACATAGTATCTTTAAAGAATGTTTACTTATTAGTTGCCAGAATTATTAGTAACACAATATGAATATTTTTTTCGACCGCGAGATTTAAATCATTCGTCAAATCTAGAAATACATCTCACTATTCTAAAACTCGACTTACATATGAGGAATTATCTAAAAAATTGCATACCTAGTGCATGACAAAATCATGAAGAATACGAATCTTAAGTCATTATTCGTTCAGACACCTTTTTATTTTGAAACCGAAATGCAGAAGCTCATTATTTACAATCTCCCAAAATGGGAATCGGAGCTCCTTCTTCCGGTGACATCTGATTTACTGCAACGCGCACGCCAGGTAACCTCGACACGAACACGAGGCACAGTTAGCTGTTCCCTCTCTCTCTCTCGGTCCTCCCCAGACTTCCAAAATCTCTCACATTGGAGACTAAAATAATGAAAATAACTCCTCTCAATCAAGAACTACATTATCTAAATTTTAGAGTACTAAAAAACATGTAAATAATGTGAGGGATAATAAAAACTCTGGTAATGACTACGTTAGGAACCGGGGTATGTGAGAAATTCAAGTAAATGAAAAGGAAAAATGAAAATTAGGGATGTCATCGAGAGCACGTACATATTAGGTAGAGCACGCCGTTCTCGGTGCCTGTGCAAACATTTCCAAATTGAGTGATATATAACTTACAGAATCTCTATAGTCTCAATAAGAGCGCATACGCTGGTAAACTCCAACTTCATCTTCCACGCAAAGCCCTCCAAAACTCACCATCGTCTTCAATGTCGATGACATCTTGGAGCCACTTTCCTCTATCCCTATCTATAGGACCCAACGCTGGTGCAGAGTGAAAACGCGAAGGGGAACGCAAAAAACTTAGTTTGGAAGTGCTGGGTCCCGCGACTTCTTCTGCGTCGCAGGCGCGCCAGCTCAGCAGCCGAGATATGGGATTTCTTTACGATAAACTTCTTAAGGTCTCTCAGAGCACCTTTGGAAGCAGTAGCTAACTCCTCTAGCACCGAAGCAGCACAGGTTTGCATGCGACAGAAGAAGAGGGAACGGATGAGAGAAAAAGATCGAGTCAAAACCTTACAACTTCGGACTACATTTGACGGAGAACCTTTAGTTCGTTTTAGGGTATTGAAGAGAAAAGGAAGAAGCTTTTCGAGAATACATTCGTAATACTATTGTGAAGATGTTTCATTTAACATGCTCTAGCGTAAATTTCAAAAAAGTATTTAAAAAAAGAGTACATGCATTTCTTTTCTAAAGGTGTTCTTTGAAGCAAATTATATATGAATAAGTGTGAAACATGACTACCAATTCAAGCATAAACAATATTTTCGAAATAAATAAACAAGAAAGATAGAAAGAAAGGAAGAAGGAAAGAAAGAAAGAAAGAAGGAAAGAAAGAAGGAAAGAAAAAAGCAAAGAAAGAAAGAAGGAAAGAAAAAAGCAAAGAAAGAAAGTAGGAAAGAAAGAAGGAAAAAAAGAAGGAAAGAAAGAAGGAAAGAAAGAAAGAAGGAAAAAAGAAAGAAGGAAAGAGAGAAGGAAGGAAAGAAAGAAAGAAGCAAAGAAAGAAAGAAAGAAAGAAGGAAGGAAAGAAATAGGGAAAGAAAGAAGGAAAGAAAGAAAGAGGGAAAGAAAGAAAGAAAGTAAGTACACTACTTTTATTGCACCACACTGGCTAAATTGTTGAGATATATTTTAATTTTGTTAATTATAATGTAAGTAAACATTAATGTAACAGAAAATCTGTATTTTCTTCTAGGAACTTTGTAGACCCCATAGTTCTATATTTACATTTTTCACTTGTTTCTGGTTTATCGCAGTAATTCTAAACATAGCTATTTGAAAGTTTCACGCAATTTTATCGAACAATGAATGTGTACTATCTGAATGAACTTGCATTAATCATATTTAGTTCGTTACAATTTTATTACATTTTTAGTCGGTTTTCTTAATTTTTTTCAGAGCATCCGAGTTGCCATCGCCTCTAATATTTTGGCAGGTCACACTAATTGACAATATGTTTCAGTATTTAAAAAATTGGAAACATTTACCACCTGCGCTTGTTCAAAGTTCCCTTATCATCTTAGAAACCAAAATCCGAAAACCAAATACTATAATGAAAAGTATTTAAATAGTGGGAATGAGTTAAAATTATAATATTCCTCTGACCTTTTTGGAGGGAGCATTCATTATGAATGGGTAAGGTTGCAGTCACCTGTTGGCAATGGAGAAAACTCTCTTCGCGCAAATCTAATCCATGCTAATTTCCCTTTATCAAAATAATTGGAATACGGACGAAATTAGTTAATTCCTCGAAAATTCTCTGAGATGTGCTCTAATCATATTACTTTTTATGAAATAAAAATTATCTGACACGACTTTCAATTTGATTTAGTGAATATTGAGACTAGGGCATAGGGAAAAAGAAGATCTCCATTCGAACTTTTATTGCCTGAACAAATTATATTGAAAAATCAAACAGTGCCGTGATTATATAAAGAATTTTTGTTTCAACTCTGAACCATGAAAGAGTTGACGCTGTTTGTTGTAATAAGAATACTTTGAATGAAATTAAAATTCGTAGTCTTATTTCATTCGCAAGTCAAACTCCAGTTTAACAATATCTGGCTTAGTCCCAGATTGAGATCTTGTCCTGTTCAATATTTCAGAATGCTTGAAAACGTAAAGACAGTATTATCAATAACAGAAATAAAATTTGCATTTTATTCAATAAAAATTATAATAAAATAAAATAAAATAAATATTTCCGAAGTTTCTTTAATATTATGATTTACTGATTCGGATAATTAAATTTTTATGAAAATTTTTTTTTTCAAATTTTTAAAGTGACAGTACTGTTTTAGTATTTTGTCCCATTTGTTGTGAAACAGTACGTGCTACAATAAATACGAATAGGAACGTAGCTAAGGAAGAAGACAGCACAAGTCTCGCCAAAGGTTTTGCATACGTTGTATTGAAAATACTTTATATTATTTTAATTGATATTCAGTTGCCATTACTTAACTCTTTCAATCTTCATATTATTTATCACAGTCGATCTTACTTTGAAAGAAAGGAGGAGTGGGAAATATAAGTTAATATTAAAGAAAGTATGCTACGATAAACTTTAATTTTATAATTATAGCTACTCAATTTCTGAATGGTTTTTACGTTAAAAGTCATGCTTTCAAGATTATGTATTAAAGATTTTAATAAGTTATACTAAAAACTGGGTTTCATAGATTACTTATTTTGTGATACGGATATCGTTAACGGTATATTTTCATTGCAACAAAGAAAATTATAGATAAAATAATGAAAAGGAAACAATGTACATGAATATACATATAAATATTCTTTAATATATATATTTTTCGGATTTTATGGTTTTTATTCGCAATTAATTAGCCTTTATTTTCCATTATTCTAATTAAAGTAAACTCAAAGCTCTCAATGACTTGTTATTCCACATTTAAGGAACACTGCCGTCACAACACTGAATTGAATTACTGAAGTTATTACTTGACCTTATGTGACACTTCTGTAAATCCAAAGTTTGCAAAATCAGTTCATAACCAATTTCGTTCTGTAAAAGTGAAGTGACTGGAATGAGATGACAAGTAAGGCACACAACAGTTCGCATAGGATGCAGACAGCACGTCCGACCCCAGTGCGACGTCGCCAATAGTTAACCCGTGCCTCCTATTCACCCGTCCGAAGAACGAGACTCTCTCTCTTTCCCCACCTGTGTCGCTGCTGAAACCCTATCCCAAGCAAGCCACGTCTCGCCACTCGTTCGTCGTTGTGGGGGCCTCCGTCTCTCCCGCACCCTCCACGAAGTTACGTCGTTGGCGCGTCATTTGTGGAAGGGGTGTGGAGACTTACGCGGAATCGGCGAGGGCCTTCGGAACGTGACACGGTGGCGAGGCGCCAAGCAAGTCCTCCACGGGGTGGTTGGGGGGAGCGGCGAGGTCGGTCTCGCCTTCCTCAACCCCTTGGAGGTCCTGGTCGCGCGCGCGCATGGAATCACGAAACAAGCGCGTGGACAGAGGGAAAGATGGAAGGCGCGACCTCTGTCCTCCTCTTGATCTGTTTGGACTCAGCGGCTGTCAGACGAAAGAGATGTTAAGGGGTGATGCAAGATATATTGGAGTTAGAGAGCTGTTCGCCGCCACCGAACTGAGGCGATGACGACACGCTTCTGGCCACATAAACGCGTTCTTATATCTAAGATGATCGGCCTGAGTGTTACACGTGTAACTATTTCAATGTACGTTCATCGTACAACTGTATTTCATTACATTAAGTGTGCACATTTTGGTGTGAGAGAAAACTGAAAATCTAAAACAAAAGATACGTGCACAATATAAAGAATTTTTTCCAATTTAAATGTTCGTATTTAAATTTACTATTGATATTTAAATATATAATTGTATTTCCAATAAATTATACTAACACAGAGATTAAGTTTTATAAGAATCTGACGAGCAGTACGGGGTCCGGCAGAATGATGTACCTTTCTTTTAATAACAATGAAACGAGTTCCATGAATCTGTCAATATTCTATTTTACCTACGTTCAGATCAGTGTTTATCATTGAGATTTACCGTTACACAATCAGCCACAACGAGTTTTGAAGATGTCCTTCTGTGATGTCTCGGTGTCCAAATTCTGCTGGGAGATTTTTGAATCAGTCTGTCGGATCTAATGTTCCAACAAAAAAACATGGTTCTCTTACTAACATGAGTAGGTTCTCGGAATAAAATGCATATAGGTTACTGGCTCGAAATTTTCCATGTCGATAATTTCTTGCAAAATGTGGCATTTTGAGATACATTTTTTCTTTGACTTATTTGATCTTGGGACAAAACTGAAGCGATTTGTATACCCCAAGGACAATCAAAATTTTGAATTAGTTCACATCTCACGGACTTTTTCTTTACAAACTGTTCCAAAATCTACCTGAAATTACTTACGGGGTCACAGAAGGTCTTGGCATTGTTTACTCAGGATATTATCATGTTATAATCTACTAAGAAGTCAGAATCTCTTTGGAACATCATCTTGAACACTTTTTGGACATGTTTTCTTTTACTTTAATTTTAAATTATGTCGCACATTTGTAGAAAGGAGGTTGCTTTGTCACTGATACTACACTAGATACACCTGAGCAATCGTTTTCGAATTGTAAAAGGTTATTTAAGACAAATGTACCGTTCAAAGCCTTGTCAGACTTTTTCTTATATTATCATTAATTCATCTGGTATTTATAATGTAATGTGTAAATGTGACTCGGTTGCTGCAGTTCCGTTGAAGAAAATCGATCACTGCTCAAGGGTTCATAGATCGATTGCGTGGAGGGAAACATTTGTCACGAAATGCGACCTGTTTTTCAAATACCTTCTCCATTAAGTGAAATGGGATGTGTTACTCACAGATTCGCTACACCAGCACCGGCTGTCAACAAGCAACGGCCGGCAATACAACGAGCATTAAAATTATTGGTTTAAGTACAAACTAAGTGAAGAATCCAATAATTTTAAATTTCATAGACTTCTTCATAAATTCCTTCTCAAGAATTTCATTTCAAATTACTTGATATCCTCCATATACAATAATCACACACGCACGCACACAAAAAGGAAAAGACGATGTCAATTGGTATCTCAGCGCTCCATCGCGTGGTAAGCTGACCTTGAAACCCCAACGACACGTCAGCGGTAACATACCTTATATCGACGCTTTCCACTCAATGAAGTTTATGTAAATTTTAATATTATTCGTAAATTCTTGTCACTGACTCACCTATCGTCACCTCAGCCTCAAATTAAGTTCATTTCACTCTTTCACTCTTGAAAATTCTTATATATTCAGAAAGCAATGCAATTTTTTAAATTTCAATTTGAATAAATTTAAATTCAATATAATTAAATGTTTAATACAAAAATATAATATTGATGCACTAATAAAAGAAGAATTGAACAAGTTGGTAGTTAGCAACTATTTCACTTCACCACATATGTTTTATGGACTTAGATCTCTCTTGAAATCAAGTTAATTTTATATATAAATTAAACAGGCACACAAAAATTGTCGAAACCCGGAAGGTAGACCCTACTACCCCTATGTATTTTGGGACGCTGAAACCGATTATGACTATAAAAAAAATGAATTATCCAATGTTCCCTTAGCACCCCCCCCCTACAACAACCAGGGGAGTTGAGATTTCATTTCTCATGAAAATTTAAAATATAATAGTATTCATTCCAGGCCCTGTGAACATTCGTCGATCCAAAAATTAATGAAAATGTTTGATTGCAAAGTTATATCAGAAATATTCTCCGGATATTTTGTAGTTCTTCGGAGCTGAAAAAGTGGCAAGATGAAGGAGTCTGACTGTTCTGATTAAATGGAGCAGTCATTTTGCTGTTACTAATATTTAGTATAAAATACCTTTGTTGTTGATCGGTGCGCTTTTAAATTGTATAACATAAATCTTCAGGGAATTTCATATGGAGATATATTTTGGAATTTTTTAAAACGACTTCAAGTTTTATTCATATATTTCAATTGTATATACAGGAAGACTAATTTTTATGTATTTAATTTGCATCGTGGTGTTTCATATGAAAGTTCTGTAAAATGATTTCTTTCCTCTGCTCTACCACTAGAGGTTGCAGTTTCAAAAGCCATCAAATTATTTTTTGTTAGTACACTGAACATAGGGATAATATAATTTTGGGAAGTCGAATCCACGGATATGAGATCGGATAAAGTAATTTCTTCTGACATCTGACGCAAATTATTATGAAGGAAGCCGTAAAACTGTTTTATGACAATAATTCAATATATTTTTATTGTAGACCGAGTATTGCACTTTTTTATTTGACTACACTAAATTTTGAATTCTTAATAATAAATTTAATAATAAATTTATTGTCAAAAAACAGTACAGACTGCGTATGACCACGTGGAGGACAATAAACTAATTTACTCTCCGGAAGCAAGCAAGCAAGGGACCATCCCATCAATTCCGATCAAGGGCTCTAAGACAGAGGCGGATTCAAAAATTTCAGCATAAGTTCCTAGATAAGATAACAAGTTAGCTGCGAGTTATAATACATATATAATGTCAATATGTTTGTAATTTAACGCAATTATGTTTGTAAATATACATGTAAAAGTTATTATCGAACTATAGATTATTCTGAGTATAGTGTTTAAAAATCATAAGAGTTGAAAAAAAAACCCCCACTAAATTCACGATTTATTGTTACAATAAACACGCCCCTAGACAAAGCCTAGAGAACCTGTATAAGAAATCCGCCTCTACCCGAAGGAAAAACGGAGAAAAACCCGGGCCAGGATGGGGCTACAGAATTAATGTACACAACCGTGCCAAAGTTGAGTACACATAAAACTAAATTAATATGAGCCATACGGCAACACAATCATGCAAGAAAATAGTTTTTGAAATTGTTATAAGTTATTTAAAAAGTGCTACAGCAATGGTGTGATAAAGTACAAGACGAATTTAACTTTTATTAAAATCAATAAATTCTTTTACAGTGTAGAAGCACTGGTGCAGGAGGTAGTTTTTAACCGCGGATTTGAAGATATTCAATTTCATAATGTCTTTTATATTCTTGGGCAAATAATTATATAGAACGATTCCCGAATGATAAGGTCCTTTTAGGCAAAGAGTGGTTGACACTCTAGGGCGATGAATATTATTCCTATTGCGAGTATTGTGTTCGTGAACGAGACTGTTTCGTATAAAGCAAAGGTGGTGTTTCAGTAATTCGGTCTTAACAAACACGACCGTTTCATAAACATAAATGCAGGGACATTGAATTCTTAGAAACATAGGTTCTATGGGAGCAAGTATTTTCAAAGGTTTCTCTTTATATGAAACAATTAATGTATCTCCTCCCTTTTTAAATACAAATTCACTCAAAGGAGAGCAAATTGGTACATGAGTTCTCTTTTCTATCATAAAATAACCGTAACTTCAAAAATTTTCTGAAAAGGTTATAATTTGTAATAATGCCATAAATAGCGTGTATTAATTTATTCAACTACAATCTTAATACAAATGAATTCATAATTCTGAATGAACCATAACTTAGTGTTTCCTGTATTTATAAGAGTCATTATACGGGGAATATGTTTTACTCATCTGTTTTCCTACCATAGCACAATACTTATTCGTACGTTCCGGGTCTGTTACGTCCTATTAGATCACATTCATTGCATCTCGTACCATGCATATCCTACAGGCGATTTTGTAAAGTATGTTATATCTTGTTCTTGTTGATATTACGTCCGAGTCGTATTCTAGTCATTTGATCCCTTATTTCTGAAGTCTCAAAATTAAGTCTCATCTTTCTATATTATAAAGGTCAGAGTCCCATAACTGGAGATTCCTGTCTTCTTTTCCTTTGCCGCGAGAGCATTCTTCCCTGTCAGTCTTTCGTATCTTCTTCAAGTATGTTGCAAATTTTCCGTGTCCACTCAGCATCTCCATCATTTCCCGTCCTGGTCTGAGTCACTTTCTGTTTTTAAAAGCATTTATTACTTCCGGAATGTAAGAGAAAAACTGATCGTTTCGTCGTTCCATTACTCCATCGTATTTGCCACGCGTTCATCACTTCTATGGTTAATTTTTCTCTTCCTCCTTTCTAGTACGTGGTTATTCTCTTGTAATTAATTTGTATTTCTCCGGTTTTCTTCAGAAAATAACATAATTTCATTATATGCAAATAAATGTCTATTGGCATTACTATTAGGAGCACCTCTATACAGACTGTGGCGACTGTTATAGCACCGGCTTAACCGAACTAAACATCACCGTTGTGTGGATAGTTCTTCAATGTGTATGTTTGTGAGTTTCCTCACCACACAATTGCCGCATAACTTATTATGGGCCTGATTCCTCAATGTAATAATAAGGATATATGGAATATGTGAATTTACTGAGAGAAGATTATGTATGTAGAGAAGAATACGTAAGAATATTTCTAAACTGAGTGCAAATTTAAAATTAAGTTGCCATTATTACTGATCTCCTAATTATCAAGTGAATCAAATTATATGCCGGATAATTGTTAGGTTACGTTTGCTGGTAATTCCCGTTTTTAATTAAGAGCAAAAATCCCATAGTCCCACGAAAGATATGATTTTGTTTTATTTTTGTGTTATTTATGATGTGGCGAGGTTCAGACCATTAGGCTTGCTCTTCAACCTAAACATATGATTTGGTCGAAGGAATTGGGAAGGAAGGTATTGGGTTGCTCGGGATAGTAGAAAGAAAGTAGGCTGCATCCACCTCCCCGTGGCGGGGTCGGACACGTGAACATCAAGAAGCGTGACAAACAAGTGCCGTCTCATAAGTGACTGAAATAAAAGTGACAGAGGCTAAATATATTTCTTGTTGCATTGAATAATAGTTTTCCTCCTTGGTGCAGTTTTGTAGCTTACCAAAATACTTTGTACGCGTTTTCTTGTATGCTGAACTGATGTGTAGTTGTAGTAATATTCTAGAGTAGTTTTGTTTTTCTACTTTAATTTATGAGACATAAACCAATTTTATATCCTTTTAATGACAAAGTAAAAAATATGGAGATAAATAAATACATAAAACAGTCTGGTGCTAACAGGTTGTTCATTACAAACAATAAAATATTTTGTCACTCAACCCTGAGCCAAAGGACCTTATGTCAGAATAAAGAATATTTTATTGTTTGAGTAAAACTGAAGAAAGGAACCGATATGGGTCTAAAGTATGTGAGTAAAACATCCCATCGAACCCACGCTTTTCCACTCAGTTGTGAGCAAAAAGCAAAAACGCTATCACTTCGCCACGCGCCTTTTTCTTTAAATTGTACTATAATTTATAATTTTTCTTTTCACCATCTCTATTCTCTTGCTTAAAACGGAAGTGAACTTTTCCTCACTAATCTGAGATATTCCTAAATAAAATATTCGTTTGCTAAAACTTTCCCGCAGTTTCTATGTCTGTTGCAATGGCAACCACAGAGGATGCAGCGAGAGCAACCTTCTGCAGAACAGAAGGCCTGAGGGCACTTCTCTCTTCAAATGATGGTCTTTCTCTCTCACCAACGCAACGGTGTGCGGGCTGCGGTGGGGGAGGGGGAGAGTGAGGTAAAGAGGCGTGGCAGACGCCCGTCTTCGGAGGACAACGGGCCGCCGGCGACCGGAAGGGTTCAGCGCCGGGACGACGCTGGTGTCGGAGGGGATGAGTGCGGAACGCAAATTAAGCGCCGATGCCGCACCCGCTCAAACGCCTCCTCCTTAGCCGCTTCATTAAGGCGGGGAAATTGAAAGTCCCGGCTCCCACCGTCGTGTCGCGCCTCCGTCGTCCCTCCCACTAAACCCCGCATCTCGCCGGCGACGGAGCGAGCTCCACCCTCGCCGACATTTTGTTTTCGCGGTCCATACATCATCGCTAATGCGGCATTCAGTCCGCCAACTCGCGCGCCGAACTTCGCTTTGTGCTGCTGGGCGGTCTAAGTTCGGTGGCGGGTCTACTGCGCCGGTGGAGGCACAGCGCTTGGATGGAGTTCACAGCGGTGAGGGTGTGTGGGTGTTGTAAATGCAACGATGGTCTTCACTATATTGTTGGTCGCCGCTCTCAAAGACAGTCGCTGTCACAGAAACGTCCCGCAATAGTTGAAGACTGAGTTGGAGAAGGATGAGGAGGACCTTTATTGTCGTCGTGACTGGTGCAATGGGCGCGTTCCGCTCACTGCCACCCCGTCATCCGCTTCTGTCGCAAATTTCTCGTCGTTCAGTGGAGTGCGCGAATTTCCGCGGAATTTTTAATTAATGTGCCACTCGCTCGTTCGATGAGAGCGCTAGCGACAAGCGTTCTGTGGTGCAGGTGGTTCAAGTAAGGGGGCGAGGAGAGGATGATAACCGTGGAACCTCGAATGTGTGGTAGAAGGGGCAGTGGAGTATTCGATTAGATCGGTTCCTTGAGTGAGAGAGGGCGAAAAGGTTGGGAGAAATAGCACAGATGGTGAATCACATTTAATATATGAAGCGAAGAACGTTTCATTGGTAGGAAATCGTCTAATTTTGACAGCAATCATACCAAAACCTGAGTTAAAACTACAATTTTGGATTTACTATTTCATATTCAACTATACCGATTACGCACATTATTTTCTTAGAATAGAAGTGGTTCATTGTAATGAAAAATGTCTCGAGTCATCTATCAGTTGAAAATGATACTTGGTTCATTGTATCAATGACCTATAAAATATTCTAAACAGTTTCAGAATTACGTAACATTCACGAGGAGAAAATTATTTTCTGAACTGCCTATAATATTAAATTGAGGAAACACTGATATTATGTCAAAATCAAGAGTCGCTTTCCTCAATGTTACTGAGAACTGAAGGTCGACTTGGAGCATGAGCCCAAAAACACTCCGGAAGATATGGGAGTAGAAGGTATCTTGATTTTAATAATTAAAAGATTTTAAATTGGAGGGCCACATGGGTCACCATGATTTTATATCAAAACGAACAATAAATCAATGGACATACAAATATTAATTGTTTTACTAAGGAATGATACAAAAACACGTTCCCTAACAATACCACCAAAAATTTAACCTAAACACACAATAAATCAATGGACATACACATAAAGTATCTAATACTAAAACTTACACCTAAACACATGACATTAATTAAAAAAAAAGGATTCATGATTATGTTCAACAAGGTTCAGTTAAATGTTATTGAATTCTTCAATGAAGGGAGGTTGAATTGATCATGAAAGATCATACTGTTCGTGAGATTTTCACTGGCCAGTGAAATGTATGTGAGCTCATAGTTACGTTCTTGTAGCATTTGCTGATGCTCAGTTGGCAGTGTCTCAGGCGGTTGGAAGATGCAGGACGCAGTCACGATGTGTGAATCCATCAATAGTATTTAATGTTTATATTATCACACTATTTCCATGATCACAATAAAACCATATTCACGACAGTTCCAGATGGTCGCATCACATGGTTCGTTGCTGGAATAGTTTTACTTCACGTACAACACAAAATGTTCATGACAGACGCAGTTATGGCCCGATGTTGACTCGACAAAGTCTGAAGAGAGAGTGAAGATTGAGCTAATGAAGCTATGGGGTCTTCCTCACTAATTCGAGGGAACACACTCCCGCGCAAATACATTTTTATTGAATTGTTCGCGTCCAATTTGATACAAATCAAAGCATTGATTCAATGTTATATTAAAATTAGAAAATTGACATTCAGAATTTATGTGACGATTCTCTATGTAATTAATAGGCAATTATGTATATTTTATCATCATGAAATGTCTGAGTGAAAATAGAGAACTCTAGTGGCAGATTGTTGTACTTTCAAGTCTATTGATAGTATTAGATAATATTATTAGCTTCTTGTGACAATGCACCACGACTAATCGTGCAACTTCGTTCGCAACTACCTTGGTATATCCGCATTCCAAACATAATATATCTGGCCCAAACACTGCATTGCGTCCCAGAGCTTCAGAAGTTCTACTAAAACCAAACTCTGGAGTTCTCCTGCTCCACCTACTCGGTGGCATATAGGTCACTAAGTGCGAATGTTTATGAGTCTGTAGGGGGACTCGCGAAATATGTGCAGACTCGGAGCAAACATAGATTTGTCACGTCGTTCATATTCCTCAAGAGTAGGTGCTGTATCAAATGCGACGCGACACAAAGAACAATTTCAAAAGTTATTTCACGCTACGCTGACATGAAAAAGTATGATGTAATCACTGGGCGGAAATAAAAGATCAGAGGGTGAGAGAAAAGCACCATAAAGAGAAACACATTGGAATAGCGAAAACTATTCACAGCTATTTGTGTCTGGAATGAAGTATAAATTGCTTGCAAATAACGTAGGCATTTGGTTGTTTTTTTTTCTTTTTCAAATAAACTTCTAATGTCATTTTCAGATAAGCTTCATCTTCATTTATGGCATATACCTCAAATACACTCACATTTGATGCAAAAATTACGAACATTAAATACGCAATATTAAAATTCTGCCAGAAATATATGTTTTAATATCGCTTCTATGATAGTTTCTGTAAGTGTTAGATGAATGTGTTGATAATGTAAGATATTTTTCTGATTCTTCAGCGAATAAAAATTTCTCTAGCCAGAGACTAGAGAATACTAGAAAATAGTTCATACTCCAAAAAATTGTTCCATTATTTCAATCTTTCTCTTCCATTTTTGTCGAATCGAAATTTGAATTGGAATTCTTCGCACAAATTCTGTTTCGTAAAACATTTTCTCGAATCACATTATATGAAACATCGTTCTGTTCTTTAGACACCAAAGCAAACTAGTGGTGCAAAACCGTTGCACATTTTTGTTTTATAACGGTCTTCAACCTGTTTGCCTCTATTTCAGTTAATTTCATTTGTGATTGAATATCATTCTCCGACAATAACATTTGAAACACCGAAAATACGAATATGTGCTAGCAGTACGCACGATACATGAATTCTGATTGTGTGTGGTATGCTGTATTTCTGTTATTCAAGATTCCTGGCGGGATAACAATAATTCGAATTAAACTATGTTTAACAGCTGTTTCTTTGATTTCTGATGATGACTATAATTCTGTAATATAATTTTAAGGTTTCTGAAAATATCGCTCTGCAATAACAATCATTGCCAAACAGAGGAAAAATTAATACACACAAAAATATATGAAAATTTCATCAAATGTGATAGATGAAATAGTCTCTTTTATCTTGAATTTGTACAATATAAATTTGTAATTGCATTATAATTTTTTTAAATACTCTTCATAAGAATCTTGTTGTTAAAACCATGAATATTCGGTTCTTTGATACACTGCAATGTCTCAAAAATATTCGAACTGTCAATTCGTACTTCTTTTTCTCAATTTGTGTCCATTTCCTTCGTTTATTGTATGAACTGAGATATATTGTGCCCAGTCTCTTGTTTATCAGTCGTGTTGTAAAAAATATTTTGGTTAAGCGTACTTTTCTAACGTAATATCAAAAAGTAATATACTTAGCAAACGTAAAAAAAACAAAAAACATTCTAATAGTTTTATACTAGACTTTCCTTGATTATACAGAAATGTCTTTAATTTAACTCTCTTTATGATTGCATCTCTCATATGTGGTTTGATTTTTCAAGAAGTTATAGGTCTTAAAGAAACATTTTACCAATACACTTTATGACCAATAAATATATTTTGTAAGTCATTAAAATAAAAGTATAGAAAGCGAGTGACGCTTTATTGCAGATATAAATATGTGACCAAGATAATCTGTAGATTTCTACAGCTGTTAATTTCTCGTTAACAAATAACTCTTAAAATCAGTACATCAGCAATTTCGAATATCTCTATGAAAATATTAGGACTGTTAATTGTGTTAACATAGAAACAAACTATAATTTCACCTGCCCGACAACTGGAATTATAGTGGCACTCCATATTAAAAGTGAAAGTCAAAAATTCTTCGGAAGCTCCTTATGATTTTATGTTATGTATGAAATTTCTTTAATATTTCTTTGAGAGTAGTGAGACGGGGATAGCAGCTTGTACATATGTGCTCCCCTATACGAAGTCAGTCTGACGAACGGCTAATAGCCACTTCACGCATAAATTACGTTGTGCCCTAACCAAAGGTTTCGAATTGTAATAATTTACATGCATGTATATGTTTCCTTTTATAAAAGTACAATGTGAGAGTATTAGTGGAATTAAGTCATCTAATCCACAACACATTTAGTTCTTGTGCGAGAAGTTTGTTATTCTTTCCATCACTTACATTTTCATTCTATAACCTAAACCAATATTTTCTACCCTCACAGTCTCTTATCGAACTGTCACGAACCTCCGTCCGTAGTGCTTCAGACCATGAGTCCTCAGTTCCCAACAAAACGTCCTTCAGATCCACGCGAACGCTTTCAACAGCCTTCTGACCCTCCTTTTCTTCTCTGGGCAGATGAATGCGAGACTGCTTCTGTGAGAGCTCCCATTGGCCATAAGCAGCGAAGCTTTTCCAAATGAGGCTCTGGCTACCTCCCACACGACTACTATATAGTGTATTCTAACGCACATCCTCCATTGTCCATACGCAGATAATTCGTTTTTCTTATATGAATCGGTAGGACAATCCTATTACAAAGATTTAAATATATATTTCAAATTCGTGAATATCACTACTTATATAAGAAACGACACTAGTGATTTATCATAAATTTTTCTGTCAAGCTTATAACGAGAATGAAATAAAATGATGATAAAGAGAAACGACAAATTTAACGCGAGAAGAAACGTTCTACTCACATCTTGTTTCATGATAATGTAAAGTTACTATTGCAATTACGTTTTCAACACAAAAGTTAAACGACAAATTGCATAGAAAACAGAAATCTACAAAATCTCTATACTGTCTTATATTCATGAAATATAATTTTACTGAAATACTACTTCAATATTTTACTGCTAAAACAAAAATATTGCAATGAAAAGATAAAGAGTTTTTTGATATACTAGTTCAGACAAAAAATAATTTATTTTATCAAAATACGCGGAAACGTATTAAAAAAGACGAGTGAAGTTTCTAGTAGAATTTTAATACAAAACAATAAAATATGTGGAAGATTCCACATGGAGGGTGAATTACGTGCGTTGGAAGTTGAGGCGCAATGCGGAACATGAAGTAAGGACACAACAGAAATGGGGTTCCGAGTCTAGAAAACCTGCGAGGAAGACACGTGCATTTCATGCTAGAGAGCACAGCAAGGTGCAAACTAGCAGGTCGCTATCTATCTCTCCCCACTGTCTTCTCCATCCTTTACAATATACCGCTTATTCTCGTTTCAATCTTATTCTTAAATTTTCTTGAATTTTTTCTTTGTCATCTTAACCATCTAGATTTTCGCCTGTTTTAATTTTTTTAAATTATGTTTAGTAAATATTCATCATTTTCATTCTCTATTGAAGATTAAGTATCTTATGTTTGCTAAACTCCACTGCATGATCCTTCCCAATGCTGTTAGAATTACATTTAGTAACATTGTGAATCTTTTTTTTTTAATTACAGAAAGGCATGCCTGCATCATTGAAGTGACTCCTTGATTTCGTACACTCCTTTCCTCTTTATCAACAACACATTCTTCTTTTTTTTCTTTCTTACGTATTTCATTCAACCGCACTATGTGCAAACTCGCCCTCGGCGTCCCAATTTCACGGCCGACGCCGTCAGAGTCTGTGCGTACGCCGCGATGCGCGTCCCCAAAGATCGGGTTATTGTCCTCTCTTCGTTCCCTGTACGCTTCTTCTTTTGATTTAGCTTAAACAATGCGATTGATTGGAAAGGACATCGTTTGAACTCACATTATATTTGCTGACTTTTAGATCAATCAAATACAGTACTGTATTTTCTTTAGAACTTTTCTGTAACCACACTCTTGAAAAATTCTATACAGAATTAATAATATTTACTTGTCATTTCTGGTAAGTAAATAAAAAGGAATTATATATAAAAAAGTTTTAGAGAGTTAAGTATCTCTGGGATACTTATGTGTAATTACATTTATTCATCAAAATCAACACTTTGCTGTATTGTCTCAAAACCAATTTCTGTAATTACTGCGATGACGTCATTGTAGTTTTTGTGTTTTATCTTCAGAATTGTGTTAATTCCTCTTTCATAAAATACAATTTGGTACTTGTTTATTATGCTCTCATATTTTTGTTTCTTCAAACAATTATTGCGCTATACTTACGAATATGAGTTATTAATTATTTATGTATATAAATGTATGGATATTACATACATAAAGTATTAAAATAGAATGTCACTCTCTGCAATGAATATATGAGAAACCTTTCTCCTCTTTTGTCCCTTCTCCTGGAATAACCAATTTACGCACAGGACTTCCCCGGTCAGTGCTCTAACCCCTCCTCCCGCCCCCCTACTCACCAGTAGTTCTTAAATAGCGCCGTCCAACCCTTGGTACATTTGCTCTTTGATACTTAGCATTGTCAGGTACGTTCAACTCACTTATTTATATTTTCATTTAGTTGCAGCTTTTCTCTCTTATTCACAGATTCATTCTACATTTATTTTTATTGCTGTTTCCAATACACTTAAAAATTTAATTATATTTTAATTAATTTAAATACTTTTATAATTTTAACAAATTTCGAATAATTATCAACTTAACAAAACTTCTTATGCTTTACATTTTTACATATTATTTATATTTTTGTATTTCGTTTTATTTTAGACTGAAGATGCCAGCTGAGCGGGTGAAAGTACTATCTGAATAAATATTTTACTAGTAGGCAACACCGCATCTTTCATTTATTCTTAAAAATGAATACTATTATCGCCTCTCCGATATCCAACAATCCGAGTTATACTTAAGAATTACCACCAGAACAAAATAAGGTACAAAAAAGAATTGTGCAGGAAGATATTTTGAGAAAATAAATATTGAACATTTATACGAATTAAANTATATATATATATCAAAGACAAAAGAAAATGCGTTTGCGAAGTCTTTTTTCTACGAGGGAGAAAAAAGAGGACAAATTCCAAAAGAAGATCAGAGACGTGTTAGCAGCGAACTACGAAGCCCAACAGATTGGGCCAAACGTCCTAAGGGAACGCGTTGAGACCTCCATTGATGCGGAACCTGCTCTCTCCTTTCACTCCCACATGCTCGTTATCCAAAAACAGTCTCCACATGAATCATTGCCTCTCTGCTGTTATCACCTGCCAATTAGCTTGCAACAAACATTAAAGAGCCAAACCTTTTTCCATCATGGGCACCTCAAAACTAATCCCACCGTCCCCCTCGACCACCTTCACAAACGCCGCACCCCCAACGCGCTGGGAGATCGACCCTTCCGACTCATTGCTTACTCTTGCTGCTCGACTGGAATCGTTCGCGAGACGCGAACTGGCGAACCGTTCACGAGTCGATGGAGCTGTTCACGTGCCCTTTGGTTCAGTTGTGGACGCTTCGCTACGTCCCCAATCCAAAGCTGTGGAGGAGGTAGAACGTCACAAAGAGACGGGGATGTCCCTAGATATGTCATTCTTTTGACCTAAGGAGTTTTAGCATGTAGCGAACAAATCAATTCTGCCACTGATAACTCAATAGTATCTTATTTGTACATCTAATGCCAAAACAAATCACATACCAAAATGTAAAAATAAGTTAGTGATTAATATGTACTCAATCACACTTTCTCTGACTGTCTCATCACTATATCATATAGGTTTGACCGTGCCATTATAGACAGTCAAAACAACATGAATAATCAAATAGTGAGTAATCTGTTCACAATGTGTTTTGATGGTGTGTTAATGATAGTAAGTAATGAATTTATGAGGATGGCATTCTTGGTGTTAGGTGTATTCCTTTAAGTTGGTATTAGAATTGTGTGTAATGTTTCGATGTTGTGTATGATGTAGTTGCAAATGATATCGTTAACTATGTAATACATATGATTGTGTAAAATGGTTTTATGTATTGTATATGACTTGTGAACTTGATATTCACGATATATGAAGTTTAGAAAATGTGAGGTATGGTTTTTATATTTCTGACATTTTATTTTAATGTGTTAAGGCACTGTGAATGATAGTATGATTTTTACTATGCTTTGTTTGTACTGTAGTGAGATAAAAAACTAGACAGACCTGAAGAAGAGGCCGGAATTGTAGAGCCTCGAAACGTAGTCAATGTCAACCCTAAAAGTTTCCATAATGAAGAAGTAATGATAAGATGTATTGTTAAATGTGGATTCGAGTTTGTTTTTTTTGTTTTGACTGTCTATAATGGCACGGTGAAGCCTATATGATAAGTTAGTGATTACAAGGGCTCGGATTGATATGCACCAAAAAAGTTCAAAAAATGCGCCAACGTTTCCAAGAGGTTAAAATGCTAGAAATCGATACCTCAAGGTGTTGGGAAAAAATAAAAAACAAAAACCATGATTTGGTGGTTTAAAATTTGTGTAATAATAGAAAGGAAATGAAAAATTGTATATACAAGTAATTAAGCTATTGGAGTTCTCGAAATAAAATTCTGAAAAGTGTTTCCTTGAGTCTCTTTTAGGAAATAGTAATTCTCAATCTGAACCAATCATAAATTTGATGATCATTAGGTGATTTCCTTTTGAAGTATTTTCTTTTTGTATTTACACCTTTTCGAGTGTTGATAACTCTCCATCAGCTAAAAACTCAATTTTTGGCTCATGATTGAAATTTATGAATGAAAAACTCAGTATTTTGTCACTAAACAGGTGGAACTTAGCTCTTTTATTACTTAATTTATTATTGGTACTATTGAATATTAATTTCTCATTTTATCACACACCATAAAAAGATTGTTGGAATTAAGATTTCAATTATGATTATTATTCTATCCCTGACATATGGAAAATAACTTCTGGAAATATTATGTCATATATTTTATTATGGCTGAAAATAAATATTTACTAGGCATAAAACTAACATCCATGTATTTCAATGGGTTTTTGTAACTTTCTCGAAGTTACGCATTCGGAATTGACATATTTCAGATTGTGTTTTCAAACTACTGTTTCCTATGACAAAGAATATTGATCTTTAATATTTAAAGAATGGCCTTTAAATATTGATATTCTAATAATATTACTGTAACGCTATAAACCTAAAATAAAAAGAAAATGGTTGACCACATTTTTGTAACGAATCTAGTTTGTTTGGGAAAACTGTAATAAAATAGTGTATTATTAGTGAAATAGGGCTGATAAAATTCTATAATTTTAGAATTACACAATAGTTGTTGTAATATCTTAGTTTTTTTCTCTCGTATTTTTCTGCTGACAAAGCTTCTTCTTTAGTAATGACATTAATATTGTTTCGGACTTGATTTTAATTCTTTATTCCCCTTGTGTCTGTATAATTTTTGTTGTACTAATTAGCAAATTTATGATGTAATTGTTTGAATTCTTTTATCAGGCGTAAAATTCAATTTCTCGAAATGTTTACTAATAATGCCCGTATTATCTTAACTTAAACATAAAAATAAATTCCAACATGGAAGTAAATACTTGTAAGAATTTTGACAAGAATTTTATGTATTGACTTATATGTTCCATAATTTATTGAGGTATACTGAGGGTTATACTGTACAATTTCCAAACCGTAAGACTCTAACCTCAGGGTCGAAATATTGTTACACCAGCCTAAGAATTGAATACTAATGTTTATTACGTTCATTGATGAACAATGGATAACAATGAATAGTTATTGATCAGATATGAAGGAGATTGATACCATGTCGCGTTGTCTTGAATTAAAATAAACTTTACGTTCAAATCTCTTTGTTTTGAGGAAATGAAGGCGAAGGACAAGAAACGAGAATAAAGAATAGGACGGATTCTCCTTGATTTCAATATAAAACATTCACCCATTTGTTTGAATTCCAAAGAAAGGGAAAACAAACGAGAAAGGGAAAACGAACTGTGTATCTAATATTCCCAGTCACCGCCAAATGGTACATGTATACGCTCTCAACTACTTCCCGAGAGGGCGAATTGGCTGATTGTTAGGTTTGTTTTCGCTATGAATTAATCAATTTCGCATGAAAGTATTTATCTTCCGAAACGCGCTTTAATGTATGTAAGTGGCCAGTCATCCACTGAATCCGTAAGGCGACCGGTGATGATAGTCGAACACAGTACATGTAAGCTTGAAAGGACTAAACCCGCTTGCTGAGCAATCATCCGCAGTAACCTCAAAGCTAGCGCCACGCTTGCCATCACACCAAACAGTTCTGTACCAACGCAGTGGACCCACACGCTACCCGTACCCCAAGTTCGCACACTCCGCCTCTGCCTGCGTGAGACATTGTGCATACGAGGTATTTATGTGTATTAATGTGGAGGAGTACATAAAACCTGTTTATATTATCCATTGTGCAAAGCAGATACATCGTTTATCTAGCGGGAATAAAAATGTAAGGTTTCTTTCATTATGGTTATTTCTGGCAGAGAGGGACTATTGTTTAGATGGACTTTAAGATTTGATAGCGATGCTTACCAAAACGAAAAAATAGAAAAAATAAGTATCAAAATAGGTGACAGATTTATTTGCAAATAAGAATGAGCTTCTCAAAACTTCAGGCTAAAAACACGTTTCAATAATACGTGTCGATACTGCTTTTGTATCATCATCAGGTAAATAATTTATACAAATTTAAATATCAGAGTGAACGCTCAAGTCTGGAAGGAATGACGAAAATGAAGTAGGGAAAGATAAATAGTGTATAAAAAAGTTGTTGCAGAAAGAAAAGGAAGTATGCTCTGCGGTAAGGATATATTATTGCAGGGCAGTATAGATATATTTCGCATTGTTAATGTTGCCGACGATGATAATAAAACGAATCTTTTAGTAGAGGTACGAGATAATAATGATTTATTCCGTGATTAAAAATACAAAAACAATGCTTGGAATTTACACTGCAATATTTACCAGCATTGTGGCAGCGCGACTGTTAATAAAAAGTAAACAAGAGAAACAGAGACCACTTCAACACTTTAATTCACAATAATACAGCCCTCTGTGTCTTTCGATGTTTTATACTAATGATTTATGTAACTAATTACATGTGGATGTTGTGTTAATTCAAGTAAGATATTACATTTCTCATAAATATAATCCGGAGTAATATTGTGTGAGTCGTCAATACGTTTCTAAACAAGAAGACATCTTTTTGAATTTACTTGTGTTTGCTTTGTACATTCAACAGCTACTTATACAATGAAATATATGTATGAATATATTAGAATGGTTACTACTGCACTACATAATTGATTACAATTAATGTATATAATTTGTTATGATTAAAATGGTCTCTTCATGCAGTTTTTTGTCACAAAACGTCAGGAGAGTCTTGTGTGCTCCTCTAACTTCGTCTTCAATGAATGTGAAATTGCATTCATTTTAGTATAATTCTTAAATAAATTTGCTTTTATTTTAGTACAAAAAATAAAATAAAAAATTGATGAATAAAACTTTGTAAGAGTTGTGTAAAGTGAACCGATATATTTTGAAACGTCACAAACAGTGAATGCACATTTCCTAGACATTAAATAAGCCATTTATTGAATCACTAAACTCGCATAACATCCGTAGATCGACGAAAAAATCTCTAGGGATGTTTTCTCTTTTGACGCAAATCACCAACAAATGAACCTCCACACGGAGGTGGTTAAATAGATTAGAGGCCATTATATTAATTCAACTGAATTGAGTTTTTAGCTCTGTCAGCCAATTATATCAATTAAATCAAGTTTCGTGCACACGCCGTTAAATCGAAAAATGTTTCATATAAACTTCCCCCAAAACGGGGAAGAAGTTAATTTATTTCGTTCGTGTCGCACCGTTCGTGGCAATGTGCACGAGGGGTTGAGGTGAGGGGTGGAAATGTGTGTGAGAAGAGAATCTTTCCTCACATCAAACAAAGAGAGATTGATCAATAGACTCTGCGCGTTTCGGACGAGAACTGATGGCCATCGCAGGAACGCAGAAAGTCGTTAGCAAATACCTCCATTTGATTGTACGGTCGCGAGGAGAAAATATGCCGATACGACTGTATTCGCGGAATTTTCGGCATGCAGTTCGGCCATTGGTTTGGATTCTATGCCATTTCCTATCAGCGCGACTAACTGGCAGGGGGTTACGGCATACGCATCCAATGATCATGAGAGGTTTATGCAAGTTGGATGCAGTAGGGGGTATTGCGGTGTTTCAGAATGAATTGTAAATGGTTTTCGTATCTCCTCAATCACGCTGACTGACAACTAGTTACGAGAGAAAAATGTGCGTGGAGAGTTCACATTGAAATCTGTATTCTTTATAGCAATTTTTTCCGTTGAGAATATTCTATAAAATAAAATATTTTAGTAGTCTATGAAAGCATTTTTTACTCGATGAAATAATATTTTCAGGAACTTTCATACCATTTTAATGTTCCGAGGCTGGTTCCGAGGAGTGTAGGATATTTTTATATGGACATAGAGGTGTAAGAAGACATATTTTCTTCTCCTATATCAAATTTTCTCCTTTCTTGCAACAAAGAGGAAATCATAAGCACATCTATGATATATAAATAACAATCATGAACACATTTAGAGTTTATAAGTAAGAAATATTTGGAAACGAGAGATGAATTTTCGTTTGTGAATGAATTGACAATTGTTGTATATAACATGTTTTCATATTGCGGCAAATCAGCGAAATAAATTATAAATGATTAACTCACATTTTTTCAAGAAAACTTGCATTTATAATTAGTAGTATGATTAAATTCTAATAGGTACTATCCAAGTGCACGTGTTTAGTCTCTAAAGCCATAGAAAATGTTGAGATTCATATACCATAGTTTTTAATTACATGAACGTACGTAACGCAGGCTAGTGTTTTTTAGATAAACACATTGCTTGGTATCTTATCTTTCTAACTATTACTTTCCTTGTAAACTGTCCGATCATCATCATCTTAACTCTATCGTATTATTCTTTCTGTAAAAGCTCATTGCAATTTTCTTTCTTTCCAACCCCCTTTGATTTCATTGTTTCTTAGTGGTCGGAGAACGATTAATTCAAAAATATAAGTATACAAATATACCATTTACTAAAAGAGAAATATTTTTTATAACGCTAGAAATATTAGAAGTACAAGAGCTGTAGAAATTGTGAATTTGTTTTTTCCGTATTTACTATTTTCTTGGATATACTCGTTTCTCTCCTCTAAATATGGAAAACTTTGTGGAAACTTTAAATCCTCCATTTATTAACGCAAAGAACTCCCAAGTGTTATTTCCCATCAGATACATCTAAGCTGTTTTAAAGCTGTATGTACGCGTCTTTAAATATTCCGTTACAAACGCAACTTTTAGTTATATTTCTTGGAAAACGCTTTTTAAATTAGAGGAAAATATGCACACAAGAGATTTAAACATGAAGCATAATTTAATTAAATTCTCTTCATAGAATTTTGATACAATTCATTTTAATATTCGTCCGTTAACATTCCACAATGGTAATTTACTCGTAGCATCAAGGGAATGCCACATTGAGTAAAAAATATATATGCAATTGTTTGTCATACACTAAAGTGTATCGCGTTTACTGTTTTTGGAGTTCCAATTCTGCTATACTTAGTTTTGCGGTAAGTAAATATTTAAACCTTAATAACTATCATTATTCAGTTAATATATATTATAATTTAACGATATTTCTTGATATATGAAAGCTAACACTTTTTTATTAGCTTTGAGTATTGGAACTTTTAAATGATATTATGAGATAAGTCTTTGTGTTTATACTTTAATATCATAACGTAGTATGACATTGTAAAACAGAAGAGTAATATTTTCAATAAAATTGTTATTGGAAGTTACATTATATTGTAATCATTAACCATAGAATTTTCCTTTTTTTCTGCTGTTAAATTGGATACAGAATTGATTGAATACAGATGGAGGATAAACCGGTTAGGAAATAAAATTAGAATGGTTTTGATTAGTTTTTTTCTTCTTAGGATTTTCCTTGTATTGAAGTACCGTAAGAGATCTACTTAGGGGCGTAGAATGAAAGCAGAGAAGGATTCTGCTTGACCTGCATTTTTCATAGTAATCATTTTAATAATTTAAAAATTACAATGAAAACAACGTTTCGTAAATATAAACTGCAGAACGGAAGTAGAATTTGTGGAACAACTTTACAGCTCATCTTACATAGGAATATCGGGAAAAGCACAAAATGTTGTGGCAGCTTCTACAATCAGATATTGAGAAGAGAAGAATGGCTCTTCAAGTGTTGGGACGTAAAGTACTAAAAAGAGCAGAAAAAGAACAGCGAGGATGTGAGAGAACCAGCGAGCAGCTTGCAGCTTCGTGACTGTTGCTGCGAAAAACACCGCGGCATTCACGTCCTTGACGCAACAGTGAAGAGAATGGGCGGAAACGGTATGGAGCGACGTGAGAGATGAATGACGGAAAGAGGAAACGAACTGAAAGCGAAACGCAACCAATACAGTCGCAGACAGAACAAAAAGCTTTTCGAGAAGAAAGGGCAGAACTAGGTCAAGCGCTTAAAGAGTCTGTAGCTGAAAGAGAGAGAGAGAGAGAGAGAGAAGGAAAGGGATGGCAAAGAGTGAAAGAGATAAGATGAAATAATGGGAGAAATTAAAGAATAATAAATGAAGAAAATGGTAAAAGGAAAATTGAACATGTGTTACGATGAGTGAAACCGGAAGGTAAACTATTTCTTTAACCTATGGGCAAATTTGTATTTTTTTGCAAATTAAAGCATGGAGAGGAAAATAAATCTAATAGTATATATTAGCGGACATTATAATAATATATTGATTACTCTATTGATTATCATATTTAAATACAGTATATTATTACATTCTTCAAAATTTGTCATTTCTTCAGTAAAATGTCTTCAGTAACAATACGATCTGTTAGAATTCACTCCTTTTGTTCTTTTAAATGTATCAACTAATATATTGATCCACGATTTACATTCTAATATTGTATAATAAGTATTTTAAAAAGTTATTCTCATCTCATTGAGGATATTTTATCTCTGTTTCAAGAATTATAAATTTATGATACATTGCAGTGTGTTTGTCTCAAAGATACTTCAAAATAAACTTTAAATTTTGCACAATCCTTACATATAAGTGGCTTTGTCCCGACTGATTCATCAGTGAATAATAGAATGATTACAGATGGAAATTAAAATTCGTAGAATACGATGTTTTATATTGTAGTGGCTCTTTTCTATATATTCTTTTCTATATATCAATTTTAAAGCTGTAAATTCAGATAACATACGGTTTTTCTCACAATTAACTAAGCTATTATTCGGGGTTTCTTTATAAAATGTGTTTAAAAAAATATCTAAAAGCGAATTTATAAACTTGTTTATTTTTTAGTTTTGGTGCGAAAAATTGGGTAATTTATTTTTCAGGTCCTGTCACCCATGGTAATATTCCCGCTTCTACCAATAGTGTACCATAAGCACTAATGATCTCCAAAGAGTCCTATTATTTGGAAGGGTATTAATCAATATTGTCTGATTTCCATCTACTATTTACATATATTATAAATTCCAAAGCTTATGTTGCTTTAAATAAATAATGAAAGACTTACGATTCTTTATAGACGAAAAATGTATACATTTTGTGCCAAATATATTTATATTGCTTTATTTTTTACAATAAGTACCCAGAAACGCAACGAAACAAAGATGTTTCCACACAGTAATATCCAGAACCGGGTCTAAGTGTGTGTGTGTGTGGGGGGGGGGAGACAAGACGGTCACGTGCCCCTCGCACTGTGAGTTGGGGGGCGCCAAACGATAGGGAACGCGAAGTGATGGGGGCGCCAAAACTGTTTTTCTTTTAAAAATACATCACACTCTAGAGAAGTTGGTTGATGCTTCAACCACCGAAGTACAATTTGTTTTGTACGTCTATATAGAAGAAACTATTTAATTTTTAATTTATTCATGGTTCTCTGTTGGTAAATCTGTAACTTGCGGTGGGTGTGGGGGTCGGGACGCCATAGCAAAGCTTGTCTCCCCTATAAATAAATGTAAGTAACTATAGAAAATCTCCAATTTTAAGTAGAAGAAATGTGTGTTACGTTTGTGATGTATTTTGGAGTGGTGGAGTGAAAACGATTTAGGCTAAAACGGATATTAATGGGAAAAATATGCTGCAGGTACTGAGGAAGTGTCCAAATATTTCCATTTTAAATATTCGTCTTTTTTTAACTTTAGAATACTCCACAGAAAAACATAAGAACGTTATTAAAATAAATAATTTGTACAAAAATCTCTACAAAAATCTCTAGCATACTATTTTCTATCTAAAACACAAAATAAGCACTTTTAATGGTAAATGTTAATTCATTCGACATTCTAGGAATAAAAATAGTATCAAAATGCAGGGTTTGCAGATTTTATTATCAAATATTAATTCATATTTTGTTTATGAATGGAAAATTGATGTACTTCCTTTTGAATTATGAATAATTATAATTATGATAATAGTACTGCATGTATTACCAAATATTTGGGACTACAAAAATAATAATGAATAAAATGAATATATAGTAATATAAGCGAAGACAGACGCTACACAGGGACATATGCGGCAGAAATCGTTTTAGCTAAACTAGCGCCTCTTTCGCCAAATAAACTACTTCATTGTGTGCTTTTCAACGTGACTTGTGTTGTACGTGGTTTCACTTCTTAATTCATAGTTTTTATGAGTTTATTTTAATATTTATTTTTCACGCCTACTCGATAAGATGTAAAATTTATTGTAGTACAGATTTTCGTAAATTTTTAGCTTTACATGCACAGAATTCTTTTGAAAACTGGTTTTAACATGCTTGCTTTTATCCTGCATCATACTTATAGCCCAAAATAGCGAAGAAGTATCCATGCGGCATATGAATCCGCTAGCAAAACATCTGATAAAAATGTTTTCAGGAAAAAGAAGTTTTGCCTATTTTTATGTTTATAGAACCAAGATTTTTAATAGTTAGAAAATAAAATTTCATTCCAAAGATTTTGAACAACTGCATAATGTTCTAAGTTAATTATTTTGTACATTTTGAAAATAACAAAAATGGAAAACAAAAACTACGGCATGTCTCCACTTTACCCTAAATAAAAACAAAATGAAACAAATTTACATTTTTACAGAAAAATTGTTTGACGAGTACCATTCTTATTTCTAAGGAAGTAGAATCGATTTTGTTTGTATACGTTTTGTCAATCTCAGCTAATTTTTCTCAGGAACATATTCGAGTTTTGTGTTTGTATGTGCAGCTAAAGTTCCCATCCGCCTGTTTGTTATCCCTTCACCGTAGAGGATAGACTTGATTTGCTTGTTGTTTTACCGGGTTGAATGATTGTTGAGGCTTTGGGTTTACAGTTGCTTTAGCTGCTGCTTCGCTAGTTGTTGGAACATTAATGGCTTTGTAGAAATGTTGTTGCTGACCGTATTGCAATTTTTCTTGCTCTCGCAGTTGGAAAGTCCTACAGTGAATCAAGTTCGTAATTACACATTCAGTATCGTCTGACTGAAAAGTTAATGGGTGTTTCGGTTTGCTTGTTTCTCTAAAACAGAGTGTTACAAAATAAAGAATTATAATATATCATGAAGTTAAATAATCAATTTATTCCAATTCCAAGTCGATGAGGACTATACAGTTGTAAGAAATATTAATATAAAGTACTATTTTCCTTATGCTGTAGTATCATAATTTCTCATATTATTGTTTGCTGAAGAATCGTTTAGCTCGTATGAAATTAATTCATTTAATTTATTGAAGATATTTATGGAATTGAAATAAATATTAAATCACTTCCAAATTTGTACCCTCAGAGATGATGTGTTATTTTAATCTTAACGGTTTAAAAATACGTTAATATTGTTGTACATCAGTTTCCTGTTTTACTTCACTTTCTAGCATGGTTGTTTCCACTTTATAATACAGCAGATTTTAACTGAATAATTGTGTAAAACCTGGGATACATTATTGATCTGTTTAATTATTGTTATTGCTACTGATCTAATTACGAAGATCTAATAGTGATGTGATTGCGAATAATCGGAATTCCCAATGTTTAACGCCTTACGCTACCTCGGTAAAAGTCAAAATATCATGTGAAAACATTTTATCTGGGTATATTTAAAGGTTAAAAGGAAGGAAGTTTAAAAAACTGACATGAGGTTAAAAGTACACTTTTGGTATCCAAACATTCTTATTTACGAAAAGAAGTTTACATTTTTTTCTCACATTACGCATCCTTTTGATTGGATCCCAGTAATTTCACCCATCTTCCGCTACTGTATCCTCACCCTTTTACATCATCCCCGACACTCACTTCGATCCTCTTAGAAGTTCACGTATCCCTCTTTCGCAACTGAACTCCAGCTTTTGGCGCCATGGAAGTACCACAAGCAATAAAACGCGAAGTAAACGGTTATGGCACCTGCGGCGACAGAGGCACCTCCAGCCAAGTAAGCTGTTGCCCTGAACTCCTTCGTGAGGTGCCTTTAGTCCGAAATACGAGGATACGAACTGTATGCTCTTGGTTGTGTTGAGATGATATTGTATACTTCTTTCGAAATGTATTTTTATCGCAAGACTCAGAAAATGTGATAGGTCTCGCCAGAACATTAACAATTATCTTCGGAATAGAATAGATAGACAATTTTCAAACAAAACCTTTTTCTGCCCTAATAATTTTTATGAGCTTTATTTTATATGAAGAAGAAATCGGTGACTAATCTTTCATTCTAAAAATAAAAAAGATGGGATATTTCATCAAAATAATTTAATACTTCATTTTTCTCGATTATACCTGGAAATATTTACGAAACTTTTTGACTGTTTTCACGTGAGGTGTAATGTAAAGTAAAGGATTTTATGGAATGATTGAGAAAATTAATTTTCGATTGTAATCCGCTTTGAAAACATAAACATTCTAAATAAGCCCAAGTAGATCAATATATTCCTTTGAATGAAAACACGAACAAAATTCTTCACACATTATTTACTACTCTAAGCTAAACTTGTATTATGCTATATAGCTAAAATGTTATATTATATTATATTGATTGAAAATTAGAGATGGGACGAGGATCGAATCCAGGACCTCCAGCTTTACACGCTGGAGTAACTATACCTAGCGCTTTGGTTAACCTTAATTTAAGATATTTAAAATGTTATACAATTTAAGGCTTCTCGACAAATGAATTTTGAGCAAATAATATTAGTAAAACAGATATGTCATTTTCTCAATATACGTTCATACTCTTCTGAAGTGATTAAAATAAAATAATTAATTGAAACTTTTAAACCTTTTTCTTTGTTTAAAAAATTCTAAATGGGTTTGACTTTTATATAAGATTTCTTCTCAAATTTGAATTTTTGCTCAAATTTGAATATCAAATATGCGGTCAATAAATTCGAAGATGCTTCAAAAAATTTGAACTGTTGGTTCAAATTCCTCTTCAATTCTTCAGACCAAAATATACATTCATACATACATGCCATATCGTGTAATATTGATAAAATTCTACATTTCTAAAATCGTATTTATGCCTAAGTTTTAAAAAAGCAATAAAGCGACGAAATAAACCTGAGAAAAGCAAAACAAAAAAAAAGGATAGATTTAGTATTTCTCTATCGTAAATGCTATATGTTTATTTCAATTTACATCTGTCGCTTTATATTTCTTTTAAATTGTTAAGGTTTATCTTCATCTTTGGTTAAAGAAAAAAAAATACTACTAATTTCATGTGATTCGTAAATACCGTGTATAATATTTTTCATATCATGAACAGAGTTAAAACGAAATCTCAGGAAAAAATACTCCTTTCGAAGATATTTCACGAGAATCATGATGAAGTCATATTTCTTTCCCAAAAATAAGATTCAAAGATGAAGAAAATAAGATTTGAAATAAGAGTTGTGTGTTCGCATCGGAAACAAAGTAAGCAGTCAGCTGCTGCAGCAGAGGGATCATGTGACTGGGCAGTCGCAGAAGGAGACAGAAGAGCGGTAGAACCATAAACTTGGGAGTGAACTCCCACCTTCACCACAAACAAGGACAGCGTTTTGCAGAATCCCCATTTCCACGGTTCACTTGATATGCATGGAATATTTGAATCTCTTTAGGATTACAGAGAAATGCATTACGGAAACATACAGTTGCTCATTGCAATTGAGACCAGATTCAAATCTTGATTTGTGTTTTGAAGTCACCTAATGCTAGATCAGATAAAAAGTAGGATATGGTTTTAATGACTTCCTTAAGTAGGATTTATGAGAATGTTTATGTTGTAAATAAAACTTACGAACTCATACATCGAAGACAGTTAATGTGCCGCTTACTAATTGCGCTTATCGTACGTAAACACCATCAATGTGTGTTCAAATAAGATCTTTGAAGTAAAACTTTGTACGAATTTGCTCAAAAATTACTGAACTCATTAAAACGAACGAGTGTCTTTGTGTTGCGAAAAGTATCTAGGCCATGTTTTGTTTTTCTTCGACATTACAGTTCAAAGTGACACCCTTCATGTTCTGGGTTTTAAAATCAATTGAAAAATAACTTAAGGTTCAATAAAAAAGTATCCAAATAAAATTTTGAAAAAATTCTTTGTGGTGCACTCTGCAAAACGCATACACCGAATATTTATTTTCTAGGCCATGTAAAAGTGTTTCTACGCTGCGCTCTGATGGTAGGAAAAGCATAAAAATTACCTTTAAAAAATTGAAATTCAAAAATATCATTTCATAGTCACCTTGGACTCCTCGTGCGCACAAAACTGAGATAATATCCTTTCCGGTTTTTCCTGCGGCGGACACACGGACACGCCAACGCTCAGTTTCGGAAATCTGTGTATATTTTAGAAGTGTAATCAATTATGACGGATCTAAATCTTCGTTAAAGAGCTCATGTGTAGTTTTATTAACTTTGTAAATCGTAATGCTCGATTTTGAGCTTCGAGAGAAATACCCTTCATTCGATTTTAGGTGTCTCAAAACTTATTTACCACTCGCACATTAGAATAAAGACACAGCAGGAAAATTGGTAGCGTCGATGCGCCCACAGCGAGAGCATTGTGAGCAAGAGAGAAGTCACAATGAAACTGTGGGTGTTTATCTCGCCTTCTCCCGACGAATGCCATTCGGCACTCTGCGATCTTAACTACCCTCTATCTTACCTTCCTTATTCCTTTTATTGTGTCATTTGCTAAGGTAGAAGAACAGACCTCATCGCTTGAACCTCGCCATATCGTAAGTAATACATGTAATAAATACTGAAGATGAAAATATATTTTTGTCACTCACTAAAGAATGCACCTTTTTAGGGGTCAAAAATATGTCATCTGCGTAAAAATTTTAAAAGTCTTAAACTCTCAAGAAATTGCAAATTACGACTATGTGCACTTCTTGCGCATAACTTTGTTGCACCAGGATGACATTTACAATATAAGTCATAAAATACCTGCAATGATTCATTCTGTTTTCATCACATCATCCCGTCCACCAGGTATGTAGAAAATACCTGTTATGCCTGCTAGAAAGTCTGTTTATTCCATTTTCTTATCACTCTACCAGTTCTTCCTAACAATGGCAATTCAAGATCCTTCTTGCTATATCAAATCAAATCAAAATGGATTTTTTTTACATAATTCTAAAAGAAATACAATATATAAAGATTTATTACATTATATTGATGGGGAAGAGGGCCCATGAGCCCTTGATTGCCGTGGGCAGTGCATACTGTACCCTGGTATTTACTCTTAACGAATTCCTAGTTGCATTGACGGGTAATCGCGACTGAATTATTAGGTAAAATAAAGCAAATTAGTAAACTATAATAATAATAATAATAATAATAATAATAATAATAATAATAATAATAATAAAGGAAAAGAGGTATAAGAGTGACATATATATTCTTTAAACACCGTTGGAAACCCCGGAAAACCAACGGTCAGAGCAGGAATAACAAGTAAAGATTAAAAAGTGACAAATAATAAAAGGCTAGTTAACAATGTATGTTCCCTCCCTCTTGCTATATAATACTATTGCTTTCCTCATTGTTATGCTTCGGACTATAAGTTCTTAACTTTCTGGATCAACTTTCATATACTGAGTTCTCTGCACATGATAGTTACCCTTTTCTTGTCAGTAGTTAAATCAACTGCAGATTTAAAAGAAACGTTTTCAATTTCTGTAGCCATGTTTAATTCGCTTTTTCATAGTCTAAACTTCCTTTACGTATGTAAATTTTGTACATTTCCTTTTCTTTGAATTTTATCTCCGGACCTCTTTTCCTTTCTCCTTGGTTGGCTTGCGTGGAGACGTCTTGTGCACGTGTTGCCTGGACGCCTGCACCTTCCGAGAGGCCTCTTCGCCGGAAAATGGAATCCGTCCAAACCGATTTGTTTACATAACAAGCACAGAGCCACCGGCGCGGCGCGGCGGCTGCACCGACACGACGCAAACCGCGTAACTGGAGGCGACTTCCTCGAAGACGACGTCCTCGGGATAGACGAGATGAATTTGCTTTCTCTAGAATTCCTATTTTTGGAAATTTTAGGAGTATTACAGTAAAACGGGTTTGGAATAAAACTTCGTGGTTTATCCGAGCGAGTGAAGATATATCCATATCAACCGATGTGTTTGGCGTGTTTTGGATTTGGGTCAACGATTCAAAAACTAGAAGCTATAAATCTTTGTGACAAGCCGTGACAAGTTGGCAGAGATTTGATGTAATATGTAAAAGTGATATTGAAAAAGGCAAACCTTGGAATAACAGAATTTAGACACCTAGATTTATTTCACCGTTTATTTTAAAGCGTTTTCCAGTTGAGAAAATACGTGCTAGAAAATCTTGAGATGTTAAAAAATTGTAAAGTACATATAACATTAATGATATTTAACATTAAAGTGAAATACAGATTATAAGGTAACATATCAATAATGAAAGCTTTTGAAGTTGTAGTGTTACCTTCGGCTCTAACAGATTGTAATCATGAAGACCTTACTTCAAAATCCACAAGTTCGTACTCGAACATCGATCTATTTATAGTAATTTGAATGTATTAATAAAATATTATAGCTTTACCGAGTGTGTAAAGGCAGGAAAGCTTAACGTGAAGTAGTATAATAGTAGCAGAGTAGAAGAGAAATATAATAGGCATGAATTCCATTCAAATTTCAGAAGCGTTAGTTAAATATCTTTCACAATTCACTTTTGAACGTAACATACATTTTATTAATTCAAAATGTATAATATTTAAAGAAAGTAAATGTGCCAATGCCACTACTACTATAACCTACGGTCAAATTATCCTCTGAATTCCAGGACAATTATTAAGTGGAGAGATCCACAAACTCTAGGTTGGTGGTTTGGGTCAAATTTTCTCGCACATATAGAAATGCGATGCTGTATTTACTTTTCTCACAATACGTCAACTCCTGGCGCCCTTTCCACCCAAAACCTAACTACATCCAGGTGGAAGATTATTTCCTGAGCTGCACTTGGTCAACGATTTCCAGCGCCGTAACCAGTGCTTCGCTCGTCAGTCGATGCGGAGGTTTCTTGGGAACATACATCTGTCTGCCGCCTCCGGATCAGACGATGGCGACCCAAGCGACTTGTCCGCACTCTGGTCGATAGACATACCACTCCGCCACCGCATCCCTCTCCTTTAGCATAATCCAAGCCCGCAGACAACAGGGTTACCTACACCACTGCTTCTGCCTGGCCTTGCTTTACCCTCTGTCGCAAACTCAGTTCTCAAGTTCCTTCAACATTATAATCACTTGCGGCGCCTGGTTCCCGAGTCCTGTTGAGCATCTACAATCCGTTCTTGGAAATAACACCGATATTAAATATCCTCTCGTAAATTTTAAATATTTTTTCAAACAAAAACAAGAGAAATAACAAAATAGTGTGGAACAATTGAGACTCCAGAAGGAGTGTTTCCACAAAATCTCTATTTAAAGACTCTATTTAAAGGAGTGTTTCCACAAAATCTTTATCAATCCTTGTCACCGGGATACCACTGTTAGTTTCTTCACTAACCCATCCTCTTCGACAATATTAACCCCTCAATATTCTACCCTTTCTCTAACTGACAGTTCCCTGGACCTCTGACAAACAACTCCATCAATGCTTGTCAGCCACGTCACCACAGTCTTTCCATCCATCACTTTACCACCTTCAACTCTCCAGCTCCCCTCTCTTCTTTCAGTTCCTTGACTTTCAAACCGCCAGCCGAGTTCGCCCTCTCCTTCCATCATTCGGTCACAAACCAAAGGCCGCGTGGGAGAGTCCGCCGACCGGTCGGGATTTGCATGCAGAAGGCGGGAGGGTCCATCCACTCGGCTTCCTTTGCGTCGTGTATCTCGAACGCATCCACGCGAGAAAAGGCCTTGTCACGATCATGGCATTGGCGAAGAACGAATATCCATTGCCATTGGTAATGGAGGGATGTGCTTACGAGTATATCAAATTATGAAAAGAATGCTGATAAAGTATACTGATGAAGAAATATACCAGAAATTGTGAAAATTTAATTATATACTTAATTACGGATTTATTTATGTGTTAGTGAATACTGGTTTAATTGATCGTGATTATAACATGGAATACAAAGGGTATGTTACATCTTGAACAAAGGATTTTATTTGCATGCATTTATCTCCCGAAAGTAATTCACAAATGCAGGATATTAACCATTCAGAGAGAAAATAAGGAAAGGAATTAATTATTTAACAAAATTGAGTTCCCTAAAT
>NNCF01126328.1:725678-801234 GCA_002313205.1 Laupala kohalensis | reverse complement strand
AGGGAATGATAATGGATAGTGACGGATGGTTAATAGATATGATGAAAAATTATTTATTGATTTAAGTTTTTCAAAATTTTAATAAATTTTAAAATTAATAAGGAAATATGTACTGCATAATTAAAATATCCAACAGTGTAGATCGATCTCCGCAATTACATTGTTATTAGGCACATAACATGCCATATCACGAGTCAGATCTGGAGAGGATACAAATGTTTAATGTGGATGAAACTACTCAAAATATTATTATTTCCCTGTAGTCTTATTACCCTCTTTTGCTATTTGGTCAAATTCATCAACATAAGTGTCGTAGATAGTCTGTGGAGTCAACACTCTTTCACACAAATGAGTGACATTTCTTAACAGTTGGAATTCCATGGATTATTTCCTCAAATCCCTTAGGTGAAATCAAACTTTACGACTTTGAGCTAAAATTATACTCTTAAACAAATCTCTATCCATCATTAAATACATAGGAACTTTCATTATATGTTTCTATACTAGAACAGTTTCATGCAAGCCTTACGTTCTGCTGTGTCATGCCAAGAAAGTGTCCTTACGACGCACTTGACAACCGATGTTTGCAGTTCGATATGTAATCGACCGTGACGTCATTCGAGTTGCACGTGGTTACTGGTGGCCAGCGTGCCAGCGTGCGAACTGTATTTTCTTCCTCTTCTATATTTCTCATCTGCCTCTCAAGTTGTCCTCTTCTCTTGAAATCATCCTCAACGTGTCAACACTCATCTCTCTATGGCCTCATCACGACAGAAATCGGTCTACAAGACGAATTTGCGGTCAAGCAACCGTTCCCTCAACTGCAACCATGCTTTGAACCATGAGCTTCCAGTGTGACGCCGGTCCTATCTTCAAAAATTCATGATCACCTTCCAAATCAGCCTAGCAACCCGGCACTATCGTTTAATCCTGCAGATTCACGGCTTCACAACGGGGCATTGGAGTATCATTTCATCATCATTACATCGCAGAACAGTCTACCAGGTTTCAACGTGCACATAGTCACTAGAAATCAACTTTTGTATTGTTTAAGTTCTTCTTCATTTGCATGGCTTTAGTTAATTGAATTCTTATGTTATTAAACAATGCTGTTGATACTTCTATCTCAATCAACTGTTCATATATGTCATTGGTCCTTCTAAACCTTACTTTACTACAACCCAAATGTTTTTCCTTACGTTTCTATACCCTCTTTCCAAATTCCATTGATAATAATGAAGCAATTCGTGCAAGAGCTTATGCACTCAAATACGTATGCACCAAATTTCCTGTTGGAAAAATACCTGAAGAATGGTGTTTCGAGAAGACTATCCATTTGAATGATTTAGAGAAAAACACGATTATATCTACAAGATCCTCTGAAAGAAAACTGTATTGATTTTTCCAAAGTCATGAAGCATTTCTTGTCCAAATGAATTAAAAAATTCAATTCCTCGAGACGATTTGAAGATTTCTTCCAGGACTGAAATAGATGGAGAGAAAGCTCGATGATGCTGGTGGACGTGTGTTCAATGTTGTGTTGGGATGCTTCTCACAAAGAGAAAACCAAGGTAAGCAATGAGGCGAATATCAAGTGTTTTCATGTGCGTTCATGTCGATATTAGTATTTACCGGAAATTTTTCTCAAAATACAAAAAAATATTGTTTCGAAAATCATAAAAATCCTTGCTATTTGAATTGAGTGTCATATGGGTCAAACATGCAAATGGGTATTGCAGCTTCACAACAGACATGTGCAGTTCTCTCGACTTAATATTGGACGCCAATGCAGACGTACACAGAATTAATCGTTTTACTTCATTAGTTCGAATCTTCACCGATAGATGGCGCCGGCACTAAGAAGTATTGGAATCATAGCTCCAGTGTGTAGTGTGTTGGTTTCTAACGTTTATGGAGTCAGTTTAGAATGGGTAAAACAATTTACAATATATCAATATGTGGCACATAGTGGTGAAGCATAGATCAAATGAACTGGTAAAGATATAAGGACGTATTTAATTATTTGTGATTTACATTACATTATTCAATATTTGTGATTCTTCGGAAAAAAAAGGATTATTCCTATGTAAACAATGGAAAATAAACGTCACAATGAATCATTTTTGATATCCAATCGTATATTTTTGCGGTTTGGCAGCAATCTGTATCAGTAGAGTCTAGTAATTTAACAGTTCAGTATGAGGTATACCCAAGTTAAATATATGTTTACTTAATATGAGTGTTGTCTTGTAACTTGCTCTTTACAATATGTGATTGATTGGGTGATATGTGTGCCCAATTCATGGAGAATGTTACAATGGAGAATGTTACAATATTTTTTATCTGTGTTGGTAGCTGGAGAGAATATGTGTGACTATAAACTTTACTAGGCCCTGGTGAAGGTAACGTTTGCTACCGAAAACTTGGCAAAGTAATATTAAATAATTGACCAAACCGCAAAATTTTTTCTGGTATATTATTTCATTACTTCTCTGTGGTTCATTGTTTTGCAGAGACAGCTGGGATCAGGGTTGCCAGATGTACGATAATGATCGTTTTGTACGATAATTTAGCCATGTTTACGATGTACGATTTGACTTCGTACGATAAGACCAATTGTACGATCATTTAACGGAATGGGAGCGTCCACGATTCAAAAGGCAGAATCATGATTTTTATCAACGTTTTATCAAAGGGATGCGTTTCGAAAACTACCATGTTAAATTTCTTTAATGAAAACATAAATTGTTTTCATAATATTTTCGAACAATATTAGGTTAAGTAGAAAGGTAATGATGTTGCTGTTAGTGGCGAACCTAGGCGGGAATGAAGCCAATCTGAATCTCATTCTGTGAGGAAACTCTAAATACGTCACCAACAATTATATAAGTAATTCAAGTCGATTTATATATATAATGTTAACATAGTATAGCAGTAATCCACTCTACAGATCATTTCAAGTCATTTCAAGTCAGTCGGAACTGGAACCATATGTACATTTATATACTAGGATTTATAATGCTCAAAGAAAAGTTTTCGACTTACGAAAAGCAGACCAATGCTGATTTGTTATTCAGTCTAGTTCATTCACAGTGTATAAAAGGAAAACAAATAATTTCTCGAAGCCAGAGCAGTAAATACCAAATAAAGTTTATTAAAGCATTAGTAGATGACATTTAATTAATGATTTAATACGTGAAAACAAGATGTTCGATTATGGCCACCAAAACACGATAATTTAGGAAGGTTTGTACGATAATTCTCATTTGAAGTCCTGGCAACACTGACTGCTATCCACTGATGTTTAAGTGAGCCTGCCACTTATACAAAATGTGTATAATATAAAAATGTTGTAAATTGTACAAATTTTGGTACAAAGAACCAGGGATAGAACCATTGACGTTCATATTATTTTCTTTGTGTGATGAGTATTAGAAATGTTCTTATTACAAGCTTTTATCAAACTTCACCTGTTCGTTCGTATGTTTGAAAACTATTGAATTGAAAAGGGCTTTATTTGTTATTTACAATATGGTTACAATATAGCTTAGTTTTGGCGGGGTTGAGGGTCCGTTCGCCTGTGATTTGGCCCTGTAGTTACCGTTAGCTGTGCTTACAATATCCTGGTATTCACTCTTAAGGAACATCCCTGTTATGCCTTCCGCACTTTCAGTTATAATCGTGTACGATCTAGCAATGTATTCTAATGTTAACGCAGCAAAATAAAGTTTAATTTATATTATTTACCCAAAATATGAATATAATAGAATTAAAATTTTACGGCAACTGGTGTGTTCGTTAAGCACCGTTGGGAACCACGGATAACCAACGGTCAGGATAAGGAAAATGTATGTACATATTTACATATTCTTACGTTTTTTCACATACATACAAATTTACACAATACTCTATCTCTAAGTATTATACGTTTTCACATATTACACATCATTACATATTTACGTTTATTACAATAATCTTTTTCATTATATCATCCACCAGAATTATGAGACCAGTAACAGAATTAAGAAAGACCGGCAGAATCATTCTGTTCCACTACTTCTAACTCAACAATTCTTTTCTCTCTCTCTGTCCTCTAACTGTATTGTAGAAATTTCCAAGGAGTTGCACTACCGGTGATCGATCTTCACTCATGACTTCTATACCTAACATTTCATCTCGCGGTCGATTTCCAAAGTTTCCCTCCCGTAGCCAGAGTTTCCTAGATCGTTCAGTTGCAACGCACTGTAACAAGATATGTATCCAGTCTTCATAGCCTTCGCAGAGCGGACAAATATTATTCAATAGTTTTAAAACTAAATTTTAACCCAGTTTCCACCAACCGATTGAGTTGAAATATATAAACCCCATGACAATGCATGACTTGTTTTAGATATCGTGTTGGTTCAGTTGGTTCTCTTAATTTTGCCGTCATGAATTTGTGAGACATAATGATATGATCAATAGTTCATTGTTTTTCTTCTATTATTTAAATCTTGTCTAATTAAATCAATTCACCCCGTTTAATTATGAGTTCACATTTGGAAACCGTCGGGAAAGAAATTCTTTGAGTTGTTGTTCAATATTCTAGAATCATAGCTCATATTATAACTTTACAACTACCTGAAATTATCTGTGGTATATTATAAGTATCAAATAAACCACCTTCTGTAAATTATACATGCATCATTACTCAATATTCATTTTAGTAAAGATAAGACCGCATTAAACGTACCAAAACTGTTTGAAATGTGACTCTAAAATATGGAGATCGAGTTCAAATATAGCGCTTCTAAAATTCATGATCCATGTGAAATATTAAAGAAAAAAAACTGTTTCGAAAAACATTGCTGTCTTGTATTCTTTTTCTCATATGTTTCTTATATGTAATCGGTCAAAAACTGGGATGACGACGCATACGATGTTTCAAGATTCGATAGATAACACCCGGAAGTACTTGAAATCTTCTTTGTAAGTTCATTATCATTTTCCCTTCAATTACTGTAGTTCTTCGACTGCATCGCCGAGTTGGTTTTTGTGAAGAGGGACGCAATCGGTGGTACGGAAGTTCCTTTACGTGCTCCGTGGAGCTGTCATAGACACGGCAGCAACAAATCAAAGACTGAGCGGTTCCGGGGATGACACGACGCGCCACGTCAGCCAGCCGTGCGTCACTCGTCCATGACGGCACACCACGCCCACACGAATGCGGAGGGTAACATGGGGTGCATATAAAAAGAGAGTGAAAAAAAGCGAACTCCGGAGATGTGTGTGACGACGCAGGAGAGTATGAAGGGAACACAAACAGGCACAAGCAAAGAAAATAAAAGACAAAATTGGATTATTTGAAGAGCAACATTACGAGGGATAATATTAAATTAATTATGAAGAAATGTGAAACTATGATAAAATATTTAGCAAATTAAATATATTTCTTTCGCTAAGATAAGTGGAAAGTGATCTCAGAGAAAAGACCGCTGAAAGTTCTAATAAATAATTCTAATAAATAAGACCAATTAAAGCGAAGTCTTTTATGGTTTAACTATGTATATGTGCAAGCAATTATTGACCAAAAGAAATTCAAGAGAGACTTGATGTTTGCTTAAAAATTATTTGTTACATTGTGTTGCATCTTTACTCTGAGCGTCTCATAAAATTCCACACACCACTTTTATACCCGGTATTTGTAGTGTTACGGCGTTCAGGATGATTCGAACACATCTGTCTCGGTAGTAAAACACTGTGTTAGTGAATTGACGAAACTTGGAGTACGATTTAAGTCATATTTTTTAAGCGAAATAGAAAATAAAAATTAAATTTTCTATTGTCAGTACAAAAATGAAAACATTGCAGGAATTTAACAAAAGTATTCAGGTATTAGCATCAGTAAATGTGTATTGTAAGTATTAATATGCTCCATTAGCATCCTCCCCCTATCATCCATCTTGGAGAGAGCTTTATGTATCCGTGTCAGTTGTTTGCAACAACAGAATTATTCCATAAAAAAGTTCACATAATTTCTTTTGCATTTCTTGGCATTGATACAAAACTCTAGATCAGTGACGGTTTGGAACCGCACGTTTCACGGTGATGTGGAAGAGTGGACCTCATGATCTGAACCTCACCATAAGACTCCATATAAATGAATAATAAACCAAATGTCGCTAATATTCAGAGGTCAATATTATAGTGTTAATTCAAATAAAAAATGTTCTATATTTTTTATCTGTTCAATGTTATTCACGAATGACCATAAATTCCACATGATCCATCACTCTACATAGTGTGAAAATGTATCGAGGTTGAGTGCTTCTGGTATGAAACATCAATCCCCTCCCTCATCGGCCTGTCTCTGACAAACGAGCATCGCTGATCGAGCGTCTTCCGACGTCTTTATTGAGAAACAGCGGGCGGGCGAGCGAGCGAGCGAGCGGACGTTTCACTGCTGCAACGCATCGGCAATGGGAGAGTGGTGAGCGGGAATATGCAGGGGGGAAACGCGACGACGGCATCTCCCGAACAACGAGCGACGCGTCCGACACTCCATCCGAAGCGACGTTTTATATCTGCGAGTGAAGATGTCTCTCTCTTCGCCACCCCACCCCACCCCACCACAACCCTTGACTTGTTACTCCCTCATCTCTCTCTCTCCCTCCCACTCCCTCGCTTTCGACACAACCTCTCTCTCTCTCTCTCACTCGGACACCTTCCAGTTTACAACCGCAATATCTCCTAATGCGCCCGCGACACTTCGACAAAGGGACTGCTCACTGCGCGGAATTTCAGAACCCATGCTTCACACGGGTGGCAGTGGCGCGTCGCTTCCCATTCCAAATCTCCCCCTTCCCCTCGATTCCCCACCACTTTCACCTCCACCCCATCCCCCTTGCATCTTTCTCCTTTGTCCTATAGCGACCACCCCGCTACACTGTGAGACGGCGGTGACGCACGCCGGCGAAACGGCGCTTTTATGGCGAACGCAAACACTACATCGCGTAAGAGGCGTGTCGTTCGGAAAACTCGACATTCCGAAAATCTCCTTTCCGCGCCATAATCTTCAAAAAATTTCCGCCAGGCTTATCTCATTTTTTAGCTTCTCACTGCGATAAAATCTTATTAAATCAATGCGGTGGAAATATCACGTAAGATTTCGCGTGTTCTATTTACCCGCGGGTGTTAAAATAGGCCGTTTCTCTCGTGAGTTAACACGCCGCCGCTGTAGCAAATGCAAAGGGACAGTAGAAATTGTTAGACAGAATGTGTTGAAGATAGACGAGTGCTACTTCTGCGAATGCTATGATGGCAGAAGACTGCGAGAATAGAGGTAAAAGCACTGGGAATCAAAAACGAAATGTATGTAAAGCTACGGATTAGTAAAAGACATGGGAAATAATGCCTCGAAATAACTAGATACATATGCTGGTATGAGAACATAATGGAAAATCGTAGAGATTCCTTAAACTCGTTAACAATACATATGATTGACTAGAAACAATTTATAATAATTTTTTTCCAGCATAGTTAGGGTAGTAAATATATAATATCTCTGAAGTGTGCACATTGTGTAAAATATCTCATGTATTATTGCAGTATAAATAATTTACATCTGTGCATTGTTACTTAAAAACAAAAAAAAAGTTAAGATATATATGAACCCTTCGTGTAGTTCATATATATGAATTAATGAAAAAGTTGGGTATTTTAAGGGATTCTGAAAATAAATTTTAAATAAGTGTTCATATATATCTAGGAAATGTAAAGGGAAGTTCAGAATGCAAAACATGGGTGTTAGTAAACAAGAGAGATAAGGCAAGTCACGCATCCACAAGTGTCTGATGTCATGTAAAATTCATCCTGTAAGTTCAATGACACGCCTCACGCACCTAAACAAATAGTTGTGAGTACTTGAAGAGAAAAACAAGAGAGAACAAATGTTAATCAACTGTGTCATCATTTTTCCCACACCCTTTCTCTCATGTGTTACATCGATGCTTGATTTTGCTGATACCATCGGAGAGAAAAAGTGTCAGATTGCACCTTCAATCTGAGCAAGTCCCATTAGAATTATTTCAAAGTACATCTAGAATGTCACATCACATTATAATTTTTACATGAACGTATTACGATTCTTGTTCGTGCATGGATGCAAGACATTAAATTTGCTTGAAAATGTACACAACAACATGTCCACTAATTCTACCATAAATACCTTCACCAAAACCACATACATTATCACTTCAAAAGGCTTAACCGCCAACATAATCCCTGTCACTTGACTTCAGCGGTTCAACATCTTCTCATTCAACAAATAACATTCACCTTGGAGGTCACGTTCACACACACGTAGAAAAAAACCTTCCATTGCAGTCTTACAATAAGCCAGTAAATCTTATTGTCAACCAACGATAAATATACGGTGGGTTTTTTGTTCTTTCCCGACCGTCACGTCGTTCGTCTTCCCAGGCAGACTTCACCATAGAGACCAAACTGTTTGTTCCGAGCTGACGTATTGAGACAGCAAAGATGCCACAATTGGCTAAGCGCCAACGCGAACTCACCACTCTCAGAAATAGCATTTCAAAGTACGATGTCGATATGATTGATTCTCTGTTGCAGAGCAACGAGTAACTGCCATTTTTTTGTGTTTCAAGGCATCTTGTTGAAGAATGTAGTGAGCATTTTTGCACTTGGGGTACACTTGCTTGAAAACAAAGTATCTCGATCACTATGTGCAAGGATGTACCCAGGAATTTATTTTGGGAGTCGGGGAGTCTAAGTGATTGGAATATCCCTAGTCTAGTGAGGGATCTGTGGGTATACGTTTTGCAAAATTATGACTCAAACCATTCCAAGCCATTTGATGATTCTTAAGCACGAACAGATATGTATTTAGGAAACACACTAATTATGCATTATTATTATTAACAACCTTTTCTCTCTCTTTATCTGTCGATAGTTCGGACTGAAATAAAAGGAAGTATGACAGAGAATTATAATCTAAAGTTTATTTCAGAATCTTATTTGTAATAAAAAACACGTCAAGCGGGGATTGCCAGTGTGGCCTGACCACCCCCCTCCCCCCAGTGCTAAGCCACTGAATATGTTCTTTTGGGAGTTAGTCTCTGAAAATAAAACAATATTTCTTGTTTATTCACGCCAAATATACTACATCACAGAAGACTTATAGATAGAAGAGAGAAAATTAAAAGACCCCTATGCACAAACCTTTGCACAACATTTCTTAATATTTTTTACCATTAAAAAGATTACTTTCAAAATAAAAGTAGTTGGTAAAACTAAAATTTTTAACTATTAAATTGGACTTTTTGGGTTTGTAAAATCAAATACCATATTGTGTGAATCCTATTGAAGCACAAGCAAACGTCAAACATTCTAGTACATCAGTTTTTCATTACACAAAATGACGCTTTCATTGTAATCCTGACATCGTATTTCAATAACTGAATTGGAAATGTTTATATTATGAGTGAAGACAGAAGAATATAAAAGGAAAAACGTTTTCAATGAAACATTCATGGAGAGAATTACAATTTTTGTTTTGTTTTAAGAAGACATGGTAAACTGTTAATACAATATACAAGGGTGTCAACATACATCTCTATCCATATTTTCAAAGAAATTCTAAAAATTATAAAACTAACCACGAATTGGATAATCATGAAGTATAGCATCACGTGGATACACTTGGCCCGACTCTTCCGCGATCGATGGATGGGGTGTGGGATGTATAGGAGACAAAATGAAAGTGGTGTGAAATTTGCTTCGGAGTAAGATTTTCATTCTGAAATTACAATTCAATGTGTTTTTTCTATCACTATGCGAACACTAAGTATCTCTGAACAATATATTTGCTTCTCACTTTTTTTATAAATTACAAGTTCTTTTGTGAACGCGTCTATAAAGCACTTTTCATGATTCAGTTAAGCGCAAAAGTAAATAAACCACAACTCACTCTTTAGTACCCTTGTGCAGATGTATGGAAAATGTGCATTCGAATCAATGATGGATAATTGTGTACGCATTATATTTCATTTTCATTTTTTACATTTCTATACCTATGCCCTTTAATTCACCTCATTTTGGGAACGCAACTGTAGTTTGAAGATAAATTTCAAATTATTTTTGTTAAGCGCGTATCAATTTGACATTATAGCAGCACACAAAAATTTATCGTCATTACGGGAACGCGATTGTGCAATTGTTTTGCAGAAATAATGTGTTTCTGCAAAAGAAACTTGTAGCACCTCCTAAGAATCTCAAAAGGCGGCAGACAAGATGGCGCCGTGATGATATTAAGACAATCAAGTGTAAAAATATCATTTTGGATACATTCTCAGTGAATCCGTTACCGAAATTACGAACCACATAATTACCCATTACGCTGCCATTGGAAACGCCGTAACGTAAAAGACACTTATTTTATATTTTCAATGAATCTCTGAAACAAATTGACGTTACTCACATACAAATAATGAAAACTTTATTAACTCTTAATCATGTTACGTCGAATGAAAATGGGAGACGGGACCAGGATTCGAACCCGGGACCTTGAGCTTTACGCTTTCATTCGACGTAACATGATTAATCTGTTACCTGGCGGTGAGGTTCACCGTAATCAAAGAGATTTCTATGTTTATTAACTCTGATAGAAAATAGATAGACATGATAGTTTTCATGGAGATGTTGATATACTTGAAAAATAGTCCACCACGTGATAATTATTTGTGATTTTACATCTTCTGAGATAGGTAGAAGAATGTTTGAAGATTTAAGGCAAATCGACATTGTTTTATGAAAGTTGATGAACCTTGATGAAAATGTAGGAAACATTTTACGGAAGATCATCCAATATTTTACAGTTTTACATGTAGCTCGCGATCGGAAATTTGCGCATTTTCCTTGAGCATGAGCGTCGAGAAGGAAGTTGAGTAAGTAGGATGAATAACTCTATGGAAATACCAAGGAAAGAACTTATTCTTATACTATAAATATAAATTTATTGTAAGAAAAGCAGTACATACTACGTTATGACCACGTGGAGGACAATAAACTAGTATACTCTCCGGAAGCAAGCAAGGGACCATCCCATCAATTCCGATCAAGGGCCTTAAGGCAGAGGCGGTTTCGAAAATTTAAGCAAAAATTCCTAGATAAGATAAAAAGTTATCTACGAGTTATAATTCTAATAGAATATCAATACGCTTGTAATTTAACACAAAAAATGATTCATGATTCATGGTATTCTATTCATGATTGAAAAATTTACTAATTACTGATATTCTAGGTAAAAAATGTTGAGGAATTGTGAAATGCGGTTTACATGACACCAATCCATAACACTGGAAACTCAAGTATTTTATGTTAATTAGCTTATTTCTGAATGTTACTCGTTTGTTACATTCTAGTATGTTCAAAAAGTACGAATAGTCTTTCATACCTCTCATAGTTAATTATATGCAAGTTCAAAAATTGAAATTAGCTTTGTGAGACTGGCTAACAGTACATAAGGTATGTAAGTGTATCAAATGAAGTGAAATTTAACAAATCTTCCCTCGTAATTAAAGAAAGGTTTCTTGAAGTACAATTAAGAATTGAGTTTAATTGAATGTATTATTTTTTTAAATAGAATTTGTCATTCTGAGAACTCTGTCTGGAAATATCGTCGTTATTTCCGGGAACGTTGGTATAGACAAATTGTTTTATTTTGATTTAATTATAATAAATTTATTTATGTATAAATGTTCCATAATTACATATATCCTATGTAAGAATGGGATGGATCAACTCATATTGTGGAAGAGAACGAATGTTAATCACATTGGAAATGTTTCAACATAAATATGACTCTGCAAAAATAAATGTTATCAACTATATCTGATCTTTGTTCGTCATAGATTTTTATTTTCTAATTCAATTGTACTAAAATGATACCCCCTTTATTTTACAATTTTGAAAATAAATCATAATTATATCTGGTACTGCCACTACATGTACGTACATAGTGTTTAGACATAACGAATTCTACCTTTATTTTTCAATTTATATACTCAATTCTCAATGTGAAATTGCGAATTGGAAAGTTCAAGTATTCGTAACGCAATTCTAAGAAGAATAGGATCAAAACTCATGTGTAGAATCTAATCCACATGCAGACTAATTGTAGAGTTCATTATTGATTTTATATTTAAGCTATAAAATGTTCACGAGGTTTGAGTATCACTCAAGTTATAATTCCAAAACTAAATTAATTGTACAGGTTAATTACTTTGTTTATAGTTTTATTTAGTTAAAATATAATTATTCTGAACATTTAAACGCAACCAACAATTTCTACTATTATTTTCCTAATTTTCAATCCAAAACGGTAATTATCGTTAACTTAATAAAAATAACTAAATATTAATAACATCTAAACTTATACACATTCAAATGAAAGGTTTGTTTTTGTATTGATTGCTTCTTGCGAGAGCTATTTTAACAAACAATAATCGTCACCCTAATTTTGCCGACACGTGGTTTTGGAGGTTATCACATACTTTCCGAATTTCACAATGTTTTTTTTTTCAAGTGCCAAGGTAAAACAATGATTATGTACGTGTACATTTTATGTAAAAGAAGAATGTAAAACCTCGAGAATTTCCCATGATAGAATTGAGCGTTCGATGTTTCCTCGTATTTCAGATTTCTTTTCCGTAATGCAGGGCGATACATCACTTTAATGGGAAACATTTGCAGAAACGAGGCACTCCAGATTATAAAAGGCGTTCTCGAGAATACTGGAGGAGTTTGACTTTTATACAAGAGAGCTCTCTTTCAGAAGTGCATTAGTCTACTTCGAGATTATGCAGATTAATGTTAGTTTCCGACATGATGACAAATATTAAGAAATAACATATTTTACATTTTCAATGTGCATAACACAATATGGCGTGTTTGAACAACATCAAATATTATATTATCTCTACTGTTTATTTAAGTATCTAAATTATGAAATCAATTGAATACAAGTTTATGTTCACCTGTACCTCAATTTTCGTATGTACTCAGATGCAGTATGCGAGGGTCGAATAACCCAACACAATAAATTCATGTAAAAACCTTATTCACTATTAAGGAAGTTATCCAAAATTAAAGTTGCGAAAAACAAATCCAAGGAAAGAGAATTGATGTTTCTTCAATACAATGAAATTATATTGGGTTGAATCGAAGCTGGTGAGTCCATAAATACAGTTACAACCTTCAGCAAATATTTAAAATTCTAAATATTATGTGAAGTGCAATCAATTATAGTTATTTAGTCTCACTATCTAAGAATGTTCATCTAGAGATGAAACATTTACTTTCACAATACTATTTCCTTGCACAATCTGTACAATTCTTCAATAAAAATACGTTACGATGAGAAATTACGCATAACCTCCTTGACTTCCTGAGTAAAGATGGCCCAAGAGCCAGTTTTGAGAAGCAATAACGTTGCACGAGATGGTCAGAGGAAAAGCTCTATGGCTTTGACGATATACAAACCCCTTCATCCCACTTCCCAACCTCATCCAGCCCCAAAAGCGTATCCCAACCCTTTCCGCCAGGTTCTCGACGACATAAATTTTTTTACGGGAGCTAATGGTCCCATAACGTTACGTTTATTTTCGTTTAACGGCGCCCATGTTAACGTAAACAGCTCCTCAACATTTTCGAGCGGACGGCACGGAAACAGAATTGAAAGTTTCCTTCGCGTTACAGCATCGAGTTGTTCGATTGTCGAGCAGTGAATGCGAGTATCGATCCCGTTGTAAAACAGTGCTATTACTGGCAGACAAATTACTACGTCAAGATCTGAAATGATAATTTAATGAGATCGATAGAGAATATAAACAGTGTATCTAATGGGGCGCGAGAAGTCTCTGTGATAATTCGGTTGGAGGAATACAATATCGGAAGCGTCGAAAAATTTCCATGCACAACAGAATATTGATTAAGAAATAATTACTGAATCGGTCAGTATTTTAATATTGCATTTGCAACACTTCTTGTAATATTGTAATATTGAGATGATCGTTCTTTCCTTGAATGCAATAAAAAATTCCCTAAGAAGTAGTGTCTTAAATGTTTTTGGATAATTAAAAATAAGTAATGTTGTGTCGAGGATTCATATTCCCAGGAATAAATTACTTTGACATTTTTCACAATGCTATTACCTGCTGCTTGTTCTATAATGCGGCATTAAGTTGCTTTGAACAATGTCCATGAATAACACACAAAACTGATTTTGCAAATAATATAATGTGACAATGTGAAAGAGTTTTCATTTTTTTTTCTCCAATATTTTTACTTTAAATTCCACTTTATTTTTTATTGTTTGTAGGTATCACCTTTTATAATATGTAAGTTCTCTTTTTGCTCTAATTTATTTTCATTATTTAATGATATTTATACTTCTTTATTTCCTTACATTTTTGGTCATAATTGTATCGGTTTGATCGTCTAGAGCTGATTTACACTTCGTCTAGAGCTGATTCACATTAATTTATTTTGACGAAAATTTATTCTTTTTCAACCTTGCTCTTGTAAAAGTCTGGAAATGAAATCCACTGAAAGAACGACGAGGAATAGAATTGAGTTCTGAGCGGGGCGGGGGTGGGGGGGCCGGGGTGCAGTTAAAAAGCTGCAGTGGAATGTGAGAATGAGATTGGAGGATACGTTTGAATTCAGTTAAATGCATTTGTGCGTAACAAGTTTCAGAACTTGGCTACTTCTACCGCAAGAAGGATAATTACTCCTCTGAGTTCTTTAATTACATGTAATTAGACTAAATGTGTCTGTACGTTCAATATAACAGAAGGGATAAAATGTACTGCAATGTAACAGTGTATTGGAAAATAATTTTTTTCAATTTTGTATCAGATAAGAGCGTAAAAAAGTTTCTAGAATAATTTTTATAAACTAAGAAACTATGCCTTACTAAATAAAAACTTAATTTTAATGCTCAAAATGAAGCTAATTTCATTTTGATTCAGTAAACTGAACACATCAAAATAACCTGTTGAATGATTTGTTTATTTGCCATAAATATATGACGTTCAGCAGAAAACAATTTGACTGTCACATTAAGTACGGGAAGAACTGTCACATTAAGAAAAACGTTAACTGCGCTAAGTNAAAAAAAAAAAAATCAGGATGGGCAAAATTTAGAGGCTAGCATTTATTCACCCTAACCGCCCCCTTATAGCCAACATTCAAGAAATGAAATGCTTCGTTGGTTTCATTAGTATACGGTACCTTTCCACAAAGTGCTGGATGGAAAAAGGACAAAGTACATCAAAACTTGCATCAGCACTTGGAGTCATACCATTGTTTTGATTTATTTGCAGCTGCTTCCTCAGTCTGAGGTGAGCCTCAAATAAATGTATTCAAAATGAACATTTTCATTTGAGAAACTTACGAAAACACTCAATGAACATTCTTTTTGAGAAAATAAAAAAAATGTCTGTACACAAAAAAAAGAAATGGTTGAATAAACAATTATTGGGACACGCATGCATATTTAGATAAAAGTATTTATTATAAAATACTCTAGAAAATGAAAAAAGTATTCTCTTTTTGTGTAAAATTAAGTAAAGAATACGACAAATACGGTGATAAGTATTTCAATGCATTTGTTTTCAGAAATGTTTCACCTAGACTACCATTATTGCGCAAGTTATTCGTGTAAGTATGAAAAGAGTCTTCCATATACACTCAGTTTCAATCTTTTACTTTAATGTGGTGCAAACGAGTCTTCTTCAAAATTTTGTTACATGATTAATACGAAAATTTTCATTTTGGCAAAGTAATAAAATATGCACAAACTATTCATGAGAAGAAAAAAATCATTTTCATAAAGCTGAGGCAAAAAAATATTTTAATTTCGCTTCTCCTCTCAAGTGTTTTTTCATGTTTTCTGAATTAAGCAATATCAAGTAATTTACGAGAAACAGTCAATAAAAGTAATTCAATAAGGCCAGGTACCGGGAAGAAAATATATCGTAATATTACGAATATATTTAATCATATGACATGTTTCATTTTTATAAGATTATTAGATTGTTTATTTGACGGTCAATGAAGAAAGCGCAATATCATACACTGTTAACAGATTTGATGCCATGTGGTAAAACATAATGTTATTTAATGCTTTTATTATTTTTCAAGATTACCTCATTCTTGATTGGAGAATTTTCGATATTCACGACTTGTCATTCACTATTCTCTCTCCCTTTTCTCACTCTAGAAACCATAGATGGATTACATTTTTTTAAACACATCAATATAAAGTCCAGTTTGCATTTCAATGTTATTTATGTAAACAACTAAATTAATTTACATTCCTACTAAAAATAAATAATTTGGCCAAGGAAGTCTCACACTGCCGTAGATCAACAGGAAATGAACAAATTGAAGCGCAGAAGTGACTCTCACAATCAACCCTGTCATTTTTCAAACGATGTTCCCCTCAAAAGCTGTTCTGCTGCCTCAAATATTCCGTGTTCGTCAGAGGGTGTGGGGTGTGGTGGTTGGACACCAGACAACTGTTGTCAATTCAAGCCGCACCCCTCTGACATTGAATCGGGCCTCAGTCGACCACAGAAGCGGAGCACAGCCTACAGTTTATGAATCGATTCGTGACCTGTTCCATTCAGCTGCTTCGTCTCTCTACATGGAGTATTCATCCACGTCGCGAGCAAGAAGAAGAAGAAGAAGAAGAAGAAGTAGGTCGCGGAATGAGATCGCAAACGCGATGAGAATAATGTGAATAGCCGTGAAGAGACAAGGATTAAATCAATGTTCCATACATGTTCACCAATATACTAGAAATAAGTCAACGTTTTAAGGAATGGGATGGAAAAGGGATAAGACAGAGCGAAATGTAATGCGAAAATGTTTTACTTATATAAGAACTGAATTCTTATAAGAGACATTTTACTGAAATATTTGATTTTTGACTCACTTGTGTTTCCTGATTTTACAAGGTACATACCAATCTCAAATCAAAATTTAAAGATCTGCTACTGTGCAGAATATATTTCAACTAGAAATAACCCTACGAAGCTATAAATACACTTTTGGGTATAATTAAAGAGCATTAATCATTATTTTAAATTTAGGATAAAAAAGATTCGATGAATCTAAAACGTCTAAAATTCTTCGTCAATCAAGTTCAGTATTTTACACAAAAATTGAGCAATCAAATCTAAAGAAATCGCTGTCAGTTATACTATAATTTACTTCAATATAATAATAATAATAATAATAATAATTCAAAATTGGCTTTATTTTGAGTAGAATCTAAGGTCTGCTAGTTCGTTTAACTATTTAAACCTCTAAATTTTAAAATACAATATGACAATGGGGAGGATCGTATTTATATTTAAATAATATGACTTTTATGTAACCATTCCTATTTCAAAATGCTTTATTTTTCTTCTTCTTTTGAAGTCTTTCTTGTTTCTTTTTCTTTTGCAGTCTATATCTATATATTTGCGTTATCCTTTACTTTTTAGCGCATCCATCATGTAAAACTTAAACTGGATCTATTGTCCGCCACTAGTCCTACAAACTAGTCTAGTCTTGGGAATTTCCGTCATTCAAAGACGCTGAAATTGTGCATACATGAGTTGTACACTTGGCAAAACAAAATATATTAAATGCACTTATTACCGACATAGGTGTTGAGGTACCGCTGATCGGCAAAATGCGGGTTCAAACTCTGCTCAGGCGAATTAGGTGCGCTAATTAAGTGCAGTTTTCAACAGGGGTTTCCATCACTTACTCTAGACCAATGTAAGTTAGATATCAAGTTCCCTGATCTTCCAATATCTCTCCTTCCCAATTTCCTCGCTCAAATCACTATTGGTGGAAAAGTAGGCCATAAGATTGATGTAATCGTAAGATTTTTTATAATTGGATGATTAAATATTTGTTTGGGATAAATAAAACACTAAAGTGATTAAAATATCCTTCATCATAATCATATAATACTTACAGTTGAAATGCGGAGTGCGAGGGAGACATCCAACTCCAAGATGTATTGCTATTATCGAAGTGTCTACTGTCTGCGTACTCATGTATTCTGACAAACTGGGTTAACGACTCCCNACACACACACACACACACACACACATATATATATATATATATATATATATATATATATATATATATATATATATATATATATATATATATATATCTGATGCATTGCTACGAGACGTAAGTAAATTTCCCCATTATCTCCATTTGCTTGGTGATATGTCATAATCATGGTGATCCATGAGACCATGGATTGTGTATCCTTCTCTTAGATAATGGTACCGCACATGTTGGTGAGAGAACATCAATCTTCAATACTCCCATAAAATACTATCCAAGACATCCCCAAGACGTAATATAATCACAAACATACGGATTGAACAAATAATTTTTCTAATGAGACCATTCTGAAACAAATAGTATTATTTGTTGAAAGATGGAAATAAAACAGTTTCATAGAACGGAAATGACATATTGTTTGCACAAATTTCCACACCAACAAAAAGATGGCTCTCATATGTTCCTTGTTTTAAGCACTGAGAACCTGAAGGGTGAGTGGATGAACGATGCGATATGGAAAAGCGAAGCAAAATTATACGACGACATGATAACTCGCTTAGCAAGCTGGGTTTTGAAGGGATAATTGGTGTTTTGAATCAATGTGTTTCAATCTTAATGACGGATTTTTATGCTTCCTTTGCATGAGAGTACACAATGAGAAAGTAGATACGAGCTCAGCCACAGAGAGTAGGACAATAAAGTTTTACGACATCACTGCTGATCTTCTACTAGTACCGTTAAAGTGAGAAGTGGAGTGACGATGTTACATAATTACATGAGCGTATAATGCAGTACAAAAGAAATTCAAATGTCATAAAATGTATAAAAGTAAACAAGAATAATAAGAGGTAAAATTTTAAATCCAATTAATAAAAAAACAGGATTAATAGATTGTATGCACTTAGAGTGAAACCTTATAATGTAAAATTATAATACGAAATATATAACAAAAATTGAATAAAATCAAAACTACAGAGAATCTGTTGAAGAATAGTGGAATGGGTAAATAAAACAAAAAAGCACAATAAACAATGTATTGAAGGAATACTAAATACAATAACTCAGTTAACAGAAGAAAAAACATGCATGCAGGCATATGGATAAGGAGTATTGTCATTTTTCTCTTAGAAATGTGTATATTTTATATTACAACAGCATAAATTTTAATGTATTATTTGATAAATTAGTTTTTTTTTTTCCTCCACGTGGTCATACGCAGTTTGTACTGTTTTTTGACAATAAATTTATTTATTTAAACTCAAGATAACTTGGGGAAACATGATTTTAGATAAAGATACACATTTAATAAATTTATTTAAACCGAGTTCTAAGACTTAACTTCAAATTACGCAGAAAATAAATTATAAGTTAAGAAGGAAAGCGGTAAGGGGGAAAAGTACGTGTAAACCATAAATCATTCCATTAATCAAAATTTATTATGACGCACGTAGTGAACTATATATGACGTTGTACTATTGAACGTGGAATGCTTACCTTACCCTTTTCGGAAATAACTCGAAATATGTCAAAGAAATCCATAGAACAGAGGTCTCTTGATGATTTAATTCATATAACAGGGGCCTTAATTCTGAAAATTTATTTCTCAGTTTTTTGTACAAGCTACTATAATGATATACAGAAATGTTACAAGCAACAAATGGAATCAAAAAGTCAAAAGAAGTGAAAACCAAATTTGCCGAATTTGAACTTAAATATATTGTGTTAATGTTTTTGGAATGGAAACATAGTTCCTTCTTTATTTTATTTTGTTTATGAAACTATCGTTTTTATTTCGTTAAATAAATATACGACAAAAAATCGAATTAAAAAATAGGTTATTTCACTATTCGAAATAAATAGTTAATTTTTTTTATTTCATATTTCTCTGTGTATGTGATTTAAGTGAGTCACCAGCTTTGAAAGAGCGAACTACTACTACCATTGAAGGGCATTAAATTAATAGGGCATCGAGAGCATCTTCCAGGGGTTAGAGTATACTTCGCTCTAAAAGTTTGAATCGTATGTTTCGAAACATAGGTGAAGTCACCTCAAAATTTCTAGTCGTCTTGAAATACGAAATGATTCGAACGCAACTACCCTGTTCTTCTGAGAAGTGTCCTTTTCTATGAATATATTGTGTGAAAAAGAAAATTCGTGGTAGTAACAATTTATTTTGAACTCTATTTTATATCGTCATTTAGATATTTTAACAAAGAAACAAACTGTGTTAATTAAAGCCTCCAACAGATAAATGAATAAAAATAGTAACAAAACCTGTAGACATGTCAAAACAAAACAAAACAAAACAAAAAGAAAAATAATGAAATATGTAGAATATATACATTAATGTACTAGCAAAAGAACACTACTTGGTTCACTACAAGTATTATAAATGTGAAACACTGCGAATGAAAAATATGATGACGAGGAAAACTGGCATTACTTGCTCTCTCTAGCGATGTTCCATTGCAAATTACCCAAGCATAGGACTGTACAAGTGTACATATTTCCTTCACCAAATATTTGGGATTTTTGGCATTTCAAACATGGTCACGGATAGGAGGAAGAGCAAACCTTGCACCTTAAACATCGCCATAAGCCAGCAAGCTCATAACTAAATACATAAAAAAAATCACGTAATTATGTGTTTGTTAGTTCTTTATTTAACTCAAGGAAAACCTTGCTTTGATTAACGTTCATGGCGTCAGATATAAATATTGCTGAAACATTTCCTTTTGTCCTAAGTAGGAACTCCTGCTTTGCAGAGAAAAAATTTTGAAAAATACATAGAGAGTTCAAATTAATCACAAATGTTAAATACTTTCTGCTATCGGATATGCAAAATCTTGTCACTGTTCTTCGCACTTCCAATTCCATGTTAAAATATAATAAATATTAGGATTTGTATTTGAGAAGAAATAAAATACATTTATATCTTGACTGAAGAAAATGTTTCTTACTTGCCGAGACGTCAATCCTATGGATAGTAATAAAATAAAACAATTAAAAATTAGCAGTTAGATAAATCTGTCATAAAATATTATTTGTGTTTTTATTATCTTACACTATTTATTTTATTATCTTTCACTATTTTCACACAATATTCTCTAAACCCTAAAGAGATTTGAGTAAAGCCCTAATGAGTTTGTATGGTGTATATTTATACTTCAAATTTTGTACACTTAAAAACTAGAAAGTTGGAAAATAATGTTTCGATTGTTAAAATTTAAGAAACGAACTTTTAAAGAAACTTATGTCCCCTTTAATTTCTGAATTAATAAAGCGTTTTATCCACAAATACCGTTTTAATAACATTCTTCAATACTGAATCGTACGATAAATATCGGTGAAAGTATGAGTTGTTTCTGAAAGGCAACCAAGATGTATTCTGTGTTTTATATTGAAATGACTTAAATTAAAAATTTTGTAGTCTCCTCACTTATACTTTGTATGAAACTTCTCATCGAAGAACTGTCTCTGAATCAAAGAGAACAATGAATTGAAAGTTGTGATCCATTTTTAGAAATGCAATGATTGGAAGATATGTTCTCGTTGCTTCCCGCTTTAGCAAATGAAAATCTCCATCGGATCACAAACGGCTGCGAAATGCCTCATTTCAGCCACAAGCTCAACCGATGCGCCGATACCTTCCCCCCAGAGCAGCAATCACTCTCTCCCTTTTCGATTCGCGAGGCAACTGGCCCGTGGCGCTCTGCAAATTCGCATCTCTCCCTCCGCCAACATCCCCCTCCCCCTGGTGCCCCGCGCGCTTATCTTTACGGCTTCTAATTTATGTTTAGAAAGGAGGAACTTTTTTGTGAGGAAATTACTCTTGCACCTAACTGCCTGAGTTATCGACGCGCGCCTAATGGCCTTTTAAACAGCGTGCGTGCGGGGCTCGGAACCCGAGCCGCCGGCTGTCAATACGATCCGACCGACAGCGGCCCCGAAGAAACTTTGCCTCAAACTCACCGCAAGCTTCGCTGCCTGGGTTCAAGGACAGAAAGAGAGCTGGCTGCCTCGCCGCAGAACAAGGTGATGGAATAGGAAGTGTGTGGGGGTAGCACTGTGTAGATCCATGAATCTATTCTTGCACAGACGCTAATATCCAACTCAAAAAATGTATTTCTAGGAGACAAATTCTTACTTAAGAAGTGTATCAAAATCATGATCAATTTTTAATCAATGAGCACAAATCTTGTGGTAATACTTTTTTTTGGTTTTATTCGTTTCAACATTTTATTACGATGATTTCATTCAGTTGAAAATCCCTATAACTACTTTCATATTCAGATTGACATTTTCATAGTATTTTTGCGAAGTGTAGAAACAAGATTTTAGCAACAAATTTCGCTATATACTTGCGTGTAAATGAAAATTACTTGCATGTGCTTGTTCAGATGCCTTGTTCTTGCTTGTTCAGATGCATGTGCTTGTTCAGATGAAGAGTAAGTTAACAAATAATGGAGTAATTATGACGTTTCTTTTTAAAATGTAACTGGGCACCAACAAGCGTCTCGCTAGCTTCTTCTTTATTTCTCTGAACTAAAACAATTCCTCGTAAGTAACTATTCAGATTCTTCAGAAAGGAAAATACGTTGCTACTTTTTCTCCATAATAGATATTGATTTGATATTATTACACCTATTAGACCCATACTTTACCATACTTTGCACAGAACCCAATCAATGAAGCAGGAGAAATAATGGGCAGCAATGATTCTCCAAGTAGATGAAAGTTCTGAATTGCAGACTAAACTTCCTTGTAGGACAATACACAATTATTTCCATAGATAACATCACAATACGGGCCAATTTCATTGACTTTTTCTCTCAAAGGATTTGCAGATTTTTGTGTTGAAAACGAATTTTGTTTTTTAGTACAATTATATGTAGGTATTTTTGTTAATATTCATTAACTATCGTGCTTTTTGACATTTTTGAAATAAACTTTTGCAAAATTAAGATTGGAATTAAAATTGACTCGGAAAATAATGCGAAGAAAAATTCACGCAGCTGCTTGTACTACTCCATGGTCAGTCTTGATGGATTCTTTGCAGCCACTAAACGCGTTTTAGCAAAATAGCGAGAACAGAACAGGTGATTTTTCTGCATGTTAAACCTCCCAGCAGGAATAATATTTTACCGAGATTTTTTATATCTATTTCTTAAGTATTAAAAGGTTTTAGATAATTTATCAAACATACACATAAATTTATTATTGTGATTTTGAGAAATAAGATATGTATTTTTAGGTAAAATATTCAAGTTGAATGATAAACAAGAATGTCACCGTTATATATTAGGGTGTTAAGTACATTTCAGAAACAAGAATACCGTTATCTCCTTGGAACAGGTAAAACTAAAGATGACATTTCTAAATGTAACATATTTTTAAAATGATTACAACTTGAGTTGTACTATTTTTCTTAATTTCTCACTGACCTTACTAATTCAGAATTCAAATTATTAAAAAAAATATTATGAAGATATACTTGTAGTTTTTTTCTCATGAACACAAAACAACATTATTAAAATAAAATAATTATAAATATTCAAAATTCATAGCACATAGAAAAACATTTCGCAACGAAAAGCGTGGAGTAAATCCTCTTCATATCATCTTCCACTCATTCGTCATTAGGGGTAAGTATGAATTGTGGTTATAATATATTTGGCAATATATTCAAACAAGAATATAATAATAATAATAGAATAGAATAATAAAAAATATGATATAGAATATTATAATAATAACAATAATAATATAACTTATATTGTCAGACTTCTCAAGAACAAAATTCACATTGATTGCTTAGCTTTCGCAGATGACCTTGCAAGTCTTTCCAACAAAAGACGAGAAACAATCCAGTACATAGAAAATTTGTATGAAATAACTACAAAGATTGAACTCCAAATTTCATTTGAAAAAACAAAGTAACTGGAAGGAACTAAGTCATTTGACAATTAACCTTTAATCAACAAATGCGGAAAAATCTTCCAAGTAGATAAATTCAAGTATCTAGGAGAAATTATTCAACGAGCAAGGGTAAATCAGGAAGCTAACTGAACTGAAAGAACTGATAAACTGCAAAGAGCATACAAAATAACCTGGAACAGAAACAACAAAAAACGATTAAAATGCAAAATTACGAGATTACGGCACAGTCATCAAACCTGAAGCACTTTATGCATCCGAAACCCTGTTAACTGGCGATAGGCTACAGATAAAACACATCGAAAAACAAGAGAGGAAAATTCTCAGGAAAATCCTGGGACCAAAGTGCGAAAATGGAATTAGGATGAGAAAGAAACCACAAGAAATTTATCAAGTCTCGGGAAAGATCACAGATACAAATAGGAAGACGTGATTAAAATTTTACGGACACCTACACAGAATGAATAACAACAGGCTGACAAAGAAATTCTAAACCTGAAATTATCCCTGAAAATTCGCAACAATTAGTTATTGGAAATACACGAAAATATACAAGACCGTGGTATTGACGAGGAAACCATTCAAGATAGAACAAAATTTAGGAGCTTAGAAAGCAAACATAAATTTGTAGAAAAACCTGAAAGAAAATACACAGGATGGATAGAGAACGTGGAAAGAAACAGTGAACGAATGAAGAGATATTGGGACGAAAGGAAGAATAATGGTGATAAATACGTTCAAACGCGCTCCTTAGTTGGGCACAACGAATCAAATAATAATAATATAACTAAAAGAACTTTTATCAGTTTTAATAAAAAAATTGGATATGTGAAGAGGATTTGATAGCATATGATTTGTTATATGGACCGGTTTTAGAATGAATTTAATTATTCAGAAAAATGAATTATGTAATTTTAACTAAGGAATAAAAGTTAATTAGCTTTGAAGAATGTTGAATGAAGTAACCGTGAAATTTGATAACTTGATTAGATTTTGGAGAAAATTAAATTTTTTTGTAAGTTCATATCCTTAAGGCTTTACTATATTTGCAATAAAATAAATATGTTATTTTCTGATGAAATTTAAGTTTACTGACATTGAGTAAACTCGGATCTGCAAAAATAAAAATAAAAATAAAAATTGAATTTGAGGGGATTTTTACGAAAGGTTTTTGCTTGCTACTACTGCGTGGATTAAGACATATTCGTCTTGTTTTCAATGTTTCAGTTAATGAGAAAATGCCGCCGTTAATGATGTTTTGCTTGTCTATTGGAGAAGGAGAACTTCATGTTTCGTCTGACATTTTGAATTAAAGTTCATGATAAGAAAGTTTGTCTCTACAGAAGTAAACTCCTCTAATCTTAGATGCCCTGGGTCCAATAAAGATTGCAAAGCATTTCCATTAAACTTTTAAAAGGTTCATTATTTCCGTGAGTTTATTACGTTTTCTTTATGATACGTTTATTCGAAGAGAAAATATTTACTTGCTATTAGTCGATTCTTTTCATGTCTGTATTACGTGCATGGGAGAGATGTTTGTATTGCGTAAACCCATTTTGAAAAATAATAATAGTGAATACTCCCTTCAGTTCTAAAAAACATTTAATTGGGGTTTCAGCCGATGAAAATTAGTATAGTATTCTCGTAAAATTACTTCTGAAATAGAAACGAATTTGGTTCAACCAAATGAAAAATTCATCGTTTATGAATAATTGGTTTACATTTGTATAAGAATTGATTAAACATGTTCAATAATGTTTTGTAGTCAATTTTTTTTTGTTTATATGGAAATCAAGGAAAGGGATCCTTGAAAAATTCTCAACGCGCTCCATTGTAAATGAATCTCTTACATAAAGGTTTACATGGGGATAAATGAATTTCGTGTGCTAATTGAAAATTTTATATATGAGTGGAAGTTTATTATATCACCTATTAAAATTCGAATATTCTCACTACGTAATGAACTTATTTTTTGAAGAAACGAAATATAATTTTATCTGAAGGTATGTCATGTTGTTTATCATTCTAAAAGCAAATCTGATTTTAATAAATATTACATTTATGTCTTCTTGCAAAAATATTAAAAACCAATAAAATCCCCCAAGTTGACTCGCAAAGTGTAAGTAATGAAGGATACGATGGAACGGAAGTTGCGAGACGATAATATTTAATAAGTAATGGGTAAAGAAAGAAGGCCGCGGTTGTGTATATCGACTTACTGCCAACATCGATAGAATAGCTGATTTCATTTGAATTTGTGCCAATAAATAAAAAATCATATAATAAATTAATGTCACTAAAATTATACGTTAGTGTAATTGTTAAGTACTAGGTAAGTGAGAAAATGTACATTATGTATGAATTCATCAGCTAATTTAATTAAAAGAAAAATTCGAATTTTATAATTCGTTAGGTAACTTGTAACATTCTACATTCCATGGGTGGAGAAAAAAAAAGTGTTCATCTATGTTCTACAATATTAACATTTCATTATATTCGTATGAAAATGTTAAAGAATTTTTTTTATAGTTTATCTATGTTATAATTATATTAATATTGCTCTTTTGCTGATAAAATATCAAAAGAAAAAAATAACAAAAAAAGCTGAGATTCACTGATAAATATTTCATTTTTAAGAAAAGTCATAAATAAGTACAAGAAAATATTATATATTTACCACGAGTAGGTGCTCGGAAGAAATAAGATCGTAAAATAATTTTGACTTAAAGAGTACATACCAGAGAAATATATTTGAAAATATGTGGGGAGTAACCAGGAGAAAATATAATAAAAGTACTGAGCGGACAAACTGAAACATCCCTGTGCTCTGGCGTCTAGACAAAAAGAATTTACAGAAAGAATGTGGCCACCGTTCTTAAATACCGAGGGAGGGGAAGTTGCAGTAGGGTGAGCTCGAAAAAAATGCGAATGTAGATAGTGTAACTTCTAAAGGTCAATTTATCTAAATTGGAAATGTCGGATAATCATCGGATGATTTTTATTTTTAATCAAGGAAAAAATAAAATTGGCTTAATTGATTTTTCTTATTTAGAAAGAAGAGATACATTATCGTTGTTTAACACAAAACACAAAATTCTGCCAGGTGACATCTGGAGCTGGAAGCAGGATCCTAGGAACAGCGTTTTCACAAGAGTGAATGCAAAGAAGATCACTTCAATAAAAAATACACCTATTGTTGAAGCAGAATTAATCTCATTGGAGCTTATAAAAAACAAGATTTCATTGTCGTGAAGAATTTCAATTGCCTCGCCAATAATAAGTTCAATCAAGAAATAATTCACACTATTTATAATGTGAATGTTAAATAAATGTTTCAATATGAAAAAATGAGCATAAAACAAACTATATACGATACAATACGTATTTTTTATTCCTCGTCTCGTTGCTCGTACAAAGGCAGCCCTAAAAATATACAATAAAAAAGAAACAAATGAATACCATATTATTCGACGGTCAAGGTCGAGCTACCGCCGCGCTCTCTGACGCATGAATTCTGAAATATTTCCTTCGAGAACTAATAAGTTTCAGCCGGTCACTGGCGCACCCTAGTGGCGTAAGTTTGAACTACCCTTTTGCGAGGGAGTAGCATCTGTGATATGATTCACTGTTGGCCGCCGCTGGGACAACGGCTTACTGAAGAATATTTTACTATATCTTCAAGGCGGGCACGTCAATTCTGCCGAACTGCGCAAGCGTGTGGCGCACCTACACGCAAGAGCCGGTTGATCGTCTCAGGTGTACTTAATCTGTTAACTGCATGATCATTTCGAAACAATTGTCATAAATAAACCCATATATTTTCTTTTTTAAACTTGACTGTCTAATATCGCAAAACAGATTACTTTATTACTAGAAATCTTAATAAACAATTTATCGTAAATATATGATATATAATGTTTTTTAAAGTTACAAAAAGTATTTTACCATTCATTTATCAGGTGTGTGATGATCGATTGATTGGTTAGTCGAAGTAAAGAATGAATACAATATATGAGTAAATTATGTGTATGAGAATCTTAATCATAAAATAATGAGCAGTGAGTCTCAGAGATACAAATTCTGTTAAGCACGGTAAATCTATATTAGAGAAATGTCTGAACAAGAAGAAAAGAGACTCTTTTTACATGGAACGAATACATCCGTGTGTTCTATGGTGAGTGTGGGCGCCGCAGCAGAGTTGTAGTGGTTGAAAGTGTCGGCTCCAGAGACAAAGCGTGAGAGAAAAGCAGTACACGTCCCTTTGTTGCGAGACCCGAATAACTCGTTTTTCGTATTAAAGGAATTTGAATTTGACCAACTTCCACTTCTGTCCTCAGAGACTAAGTGATATATAGCCCAAGGGTTAATCATGTTTCGAGATAAAGATGAATGAAGAGGAAACCTTTTGCGTTCTCTGCATTTCGTTAATGGGAGAGGACTCCCCGGCTTTAATTTTTAGAGATAAATATGCCCGTATTTCCTACTCTTTGCACACAAATCCTATCGTATTGGGTGAACTAATATCTAAAAACTTAGAAGTTGTAGATAACTTCCCAGGTAAAATAATGCACAATATTTAAATTAAGCACACAAAATAAATGAACAATATTTATATTAAGAAAAATAATGAATTAAAGTATTAACTTTTACAACCTTTTACAGTCATAATAACTGTATTTTACTTTTAAAATTTCGCCAACAGGTGAGTACCACATCTAATTATGAATTAATTTGATATTTTAACGCATATTTTGTTGATGTAGAATAATTTTAATAGTTATCTTGCATTCTATGTCGTATTTTTTAAAAATAACAACTGAATAAATTAAAACTACTCTGTAATTAATTCTTAAAACAATTCTTCGTTACTAGTAAATACATATGAGTTAAATTGTATTAATTATTTCGTAAAATACGAATGAAATACGCAGTATTAGTGTAAGATCAATTCAATGCGTGCAAAATAATGGTGAACTGCAAAGCAACAGTAATATTAAATGATCCGCAAACAAGACGAAATACAGAGAAAATAGATTGCCACTACGTGAAATCTCCAATATTGAAAAATTATGTAAACATGACGAGGAAAAAACTAAAAAATATGAAATACGAAAACAATTGGGCCCCTCAATATGGTAATCTCTCCTTTTATCGTGCAACACAAACCTCAAACAAGCAAATCTCTTCCAATCACGAGAACAATTTTCCCCCTCTTCGAACTAAGCCGCTGACTCTTTCCACGAGTAAACGGCGAGAGAGGAGTTGCTTGTGCCCTTGGCGATCGAAGGAAAAAAAAAAAAAGAAGCATCCGTCCGTGCAGGGAACACTTCATCCAAACTCCTGACTTCTTCAACAAGAGACGAGATCACGGTGCACCCCTTCACTCTGGGGCTGTGCAACTCTTTACAATAAAAACCTTTCTTTCTTATATCGAAATCCTCACTATTGTCAGATATTTTTTTTTACTTTAGACCCCTAACTTCTAATAGCTGTAGAGAGTACAAAAATGAACGCAAAAAAACACCATTGGATTTGTAATTTGGTTTTGCATATACACAAGTGAGAAATTTGGATTTATGAATTAGTATTAATTTTTTAAAACATGAAATGTTTCAAAAAGTGTAATATTTTTACGGATTTGCCCGATACGTTGACTTTATTATTATTTATTAAATAAACTAAAAGTGACAAAAATAATTCATATTCAGCAAATGATCATTTATTATTTTCAAGCTTATACATGAAAAATAGATATGAAATTTTTTTTTTCAAAAACACTGCTAAAACCAATCTGGCACATTATTAAGGAATACAATTTATACTGTCGCACTCAGAATAATGCCATGAACACATTACAATTGAATTAAAACGTTTAAAACTGTTCACTCAGCCTCCATCATGTGATAAATAAAACCATGTTATCAATTCAAACATTTTAAAAATTTTGTCCCCTCTTTTTCCTTAAAGCAAGTAAAACACTCCTTCATGTGGGAGCTGGGTGTAGCGTTACGTTTTCTTGTGGGGGAAGGTGTGTTTCTCCGCAGCGGAAGTGTCACTAGTTTGTAGAGAACCAGGCGTTTCTCCAAATGATTTGTTCACTTGTCGAAGTATACTGTTCACTCGCGCACTGAATTTCTTGAGAAAAGTTGAGTAGCTTCGGTCATGAAAATACGTCAAGTCAAAACCGGACTATAATTTCGATAATGTCGTTTTTCTTTCCATTGTCTCGTCAGTCCTGTGGCGTTAATCTGTCTGATGGTAGCAGCACTCGTCTTTATAAGTGAGATCGAGGTAAGATTGATAGATTCTGAATGTCAACGGATTTTCCTAATCTACGAAGTTCGTTTGTCTCTAATTTATTGATACAGTATTGTATATCTTCAATGTGGAACTCGTTCTTGAATCTAGGTGAGTTTGTCGGAATTGGAAGTCTTGTTATTGGTCATAGCGCATGCCTTTTAGTCGCTAGTTTGACTCGTAGTGGTTTAAGAAATGTCTTTGTCATTGTGGTAGTCCATAGAGAGGAGGCATATGTCATTGGTAGAGGTCGGAGAAGTCTTATTATTTGTCTCTCATTTATTTGTATCGTTTTCACGTGTTTTTCCAAGTTAGTCTTCCGTTTAAAACAATCCATAAATAAACCGTTTGTTATTTATGATCCTTTAATTATTAACCCTAAGTAACCCTAAATATTATTATCCCTAAATAACCCTTTTGAAGGATTCTAATGACTGATTTCGGTGAGCTCTAAAGCCTTTTATATATAAAGTAGAGAATTTTTTGGAATGTCTGCGGCAAGAAAATAGGCAAAAGTAATCAATGAAATTATTTTAAATTTCAAAGGACTCTTCTCAAGGATTATTTCAACTAAAATGTCAAGTATGATTAATATTGATGAATTACGAGAGCAGAAATTTTATGCTAATCAGTATATGAATCTTCACTCGTAGCTTACTAATGTGACGACCATAGTTCAATTGCGTTACGTGAGGCGGACAATCTATTGAACGAGTAACATTAGTGACCGAATCGTAGAAGCAAAATTATGTAAAGGTTTTCAAGAACATTATTTTCAAGTATCTAACCTAAAAGTGAAACGAAAACAAAAGAATTCGTATATTTATTTATTAAGTTTTCTGCAAAAGTGGTATTATCCTTCTGCCTGGATTTTATAACAATTCGTCGTATTAGCATACAATACTGAAAACGGAGTGTATTTTTGTAGGTTGTCTTTGAGGTATTTAAGTTTTGAAACTACCAAAATTGAAAACTTAATATAACGAAAGTAGAGAAATGTGGAAACTAACAAATAACAAATGAGTTTCGAATGTTATATTAGAACAATGGGTAACGTGAGCTAAAAGGAATCCAGACCTATTGAAGATGTTTAATTACCAGAATGTCCATTAAGGATTGTTTAAGTTTTTTCTATTAAATCTCGGGCAACACCGGGTAGTTTTGTTAGTTTAGGAATATTGTGAACAGTAGTGGTGAAAAGCGGCTTCCTGAGACACACATCCGGTAATTCGTGAATTGTTGAAGGGGAGAGTCAATTTGAAAATCTAATATTCGGTGTTAGGGGGGCATGAGGTATCTTCGCTTGTGCGTTATGGAGGAGAGGGGTGTCGAAAGAGGGTAACTTTTGCTTTAGGTAATTTGTGGACGATCCCTTATCCTGTACCTTGAACAGGGCAAAATTCATAAATAAGTACGAAACTGGTGGAAAATAGGAGTGGGTATTCAAATTTCCTGACGATCTTCCTATTGTTTTGAAAGACTAGTGTGCAAAATTTCAACGCACTTGGAATAAGAGTGTAAATTTGTAGAAAAGACAAATGTTGACAGAGACATTGTTTTCATATAGCGAGATTCAGTTATTTTCTATTTTGCAACTTCTTTTCAACATCTTTCATAGTACAATTTTGATGATTATCTTACACACAGTGGTGAAGCTCAATACTTTTCTGTTAAAGTTGCACGCGATGAGATGAAATAACATTAATTATAATTTTTATTTATATCAGTAACACGTAGTCACAAAATAGATTGAATTTATGACCATTTCTTTTATTTTCATCATATTCATTCCTGAAATATAATATTTGAGAGTAGCATGTAGTGAAAAAACTTTGCCAAGCTAAAACATTGCAAACTACTTTTCTGCTATTTCCCTACTATTTGAATAAGTGCAGGTGGTTCTTTCTTTCATTATTTCTGATTTCCAAGGTTTCCTTCGTCAGTCCTCTCTCCATGCTTTATTCTTTCATTTCCATTCGTTACCTTCCACGTGTTCCCAATCCAGGGTGAAATGTTACACTGCCCTCCTACCAAACACTGTAGTACGCTGCTTCTTACGGCTCTGACCCGAAAAAGGGTCTACCCTTCACCAGGTCACGAAGAATCCCTTGATTTAGGTTAAGCGTATACAGAGCGATCGACCGAAAGCGGTGCGTGGATGGCACACACCTGACGTCATCATTTCCGCAATAAGAACTAGGGGCAAATATGTTGAGCAATCATTTCTGTGTCAAGTATATGCTTTGAAGTCAAGTATAAGCATTTGAATGTTTGTGAAACTCATTAAAAAGGTTAATTAAAAAGGAAGTACTTTATTGAATGAGAATGGTTGACGGACCCGAGAGGCGAACGGGATGGCGCAGTCAGTAGGCGCATGAGCGCGCTGAGCTCAAGGTCCCGGGTTCGAATCCCGGTCCCGTCTCCCATTTTCATTCGACGTAACATGATTAATCTGTTACCTGGCGGTGAGGTTCACCGCAATCTAAGGGATTTCATTAAAAAGGTTATTGTTGGTTTTCCCGCATTCTTATTTTACGTTCAATATTTTTTCAAGTATGACAGTTATCGGCCAGAGTGATTATAAATGAATAGTATTCTTACTTTTGATCAGGGCTAATGATGACCTCAATAAAGGTCGAAACGTCGGTTTAATATAAATATATGTGTTCTTTTTTTTCTGGCCAAATGCAAGAACACCATTCATTTAAATTTTTTTTCATACAGAGTATTGAACCAGATTGACCATTTAAAGAACACATGAAAAGAAATGTTGCAATGTGTGTCTTAATTTGCATTGAAAGATAAAAATTGTATTTGCTAATTAAAATTGAAAATACTCAAATAAACTTAATTTCATCAACATAATTTCTGTAGTTTTATTTCTCAATAGTCATTAATAAAATTGTGATTTCCTGTTTGTAAACAGGGTCTACTGGAAAATGTATATTACAGAATATAATTGTTCTATTTTTATTGGCAGTGATGTTAACTTCCTGTAGACATCACGCCGTTCCCACAAAACCAATTAACAGTCCAATTTTCCCGTGATTCCATCATAACCGCGCTGGCCATTACATTGCTGTTGCACGCATCTCTGCAAAATGATTAGTGTAGTGCTGAAGCAGCCGCGGTGGCGTTTTCAGTCCAACACACTTACGGCTGAGCAGCTGCAGCTAATGTTCGCTTGTTCACACATGGCTAATTCACATGAGTTCAATGAATGCGTTTATTACACGCACTTGCCTCAGAGGTCACTGCTCTCTTACACTAACGACGGAGACCGGGGGAGATTACGTCTCCACGAACTGTTTGAAAAGAGTGTCACGAAAATGAATGGATAATTTAATGAATCCAAGGAAATGAAATTATTCAAATATTGTGAGTCACATGTTTCGTGGAATAATGAAGCGTTTCATTCTCAAGATATATTTACGTGCAGGAGAGGAAAACCTGAAGGTCATCTCGAGGAAGTTAAATGTGAATGGAACACCCACTGAAGGTAATTGGTTATTTATAAAATATTGGAAAAGTCTTATTTCATAATATAGACCTTTTGATTCTTTTTATATTTGTATTCTTATAGGCTACGTCTATTAAGTCATCAAGGAATGTGTCATATAATAAAGTAATTTATTATATTTTTGAAGAAAAACGTATGATTACGATAAATAAAATTCACCCATTTCTGAAGTGTATCGGCTTTAAAAACATTGTTCCGGGTAACTGAAGTTATTATCTTCAATACACTTTGCAATTAAATATAATCTATTCAATGAAATAGCTCATTAGACTAATGTCAATGCTTTGCACAATTAAATACAAGAAACGAATAGATTCCATTATGCTTAGTGTCTGGAACTGAAGTTCATAAGAAACCAGTCTCATATAGCAAAGACGAAAGTAGAGTCTGGCACGTGCTCACGTCGAAGCAATAACTTTACCGTTCCAATATTCTTTTGACTCCTTTCTCGGCTTCGTTCTATTGCTTCGTTTTTTATACCGTGCGCTGAACCTGTTTCAATCTATTCATACTTCGCTATTGCCAGACATCACACTGTTTAATATTCTTATTCTCTCCCAAGCATTAAGTAAATATTACTCATTTAAAAATAAGTAATATGAGTACGAATCCGAAAAACTCCTTGGAACTGTTGTGTTCATTCCCTGTGTCCCCATTTATACCAGTAACTTGAGTGGCACATCATGGTCCATTCAAAGAATAATTAATCACAAGTCCTCCACAAGGTCTCATTTCCATCGTTCAATAGAAAACTATTATTATTTATTTGTTCCTCTGATTTCAATACACACTATTTCTCCTGAAATGATTCCTGTTGCTTAGTTCTGTGATGATGTCACCACTCCATAGGACACATGCTTCACATTCGAGTAATTTTAAGTGATAAAATCTATCATCTCACCGAATTTCTGACATTTTAAATTGCATTAGTTCAAAATGTTAAATAATGTATTTTATTTAAAATATAAAATAATTATAAAAAATATTTTGCACAATGCGTTCAAATTTATTTTAGAAATCTAACCTAATAAATTTTTTATTTATGTTCAAATATTTCCTCGGAGTATTTATTTTTTTCTGTTTCTTCTATCAAATTTTTTCCAATGCCTCACACCTATTAGATGCATATCTTACACATGTGGTATGTTAGTACAATAAATTGTAATTTATATGAAGGATTTTTGTAACATTACTGAATAAATTAAGCTTAAGTGACTTGGACCTGGTGCCTCAATCAGTTTGAGACGGAGGTCTCACCTAGTGGCGAAGGTTCTGGGTTTGAATCTCAGGTAAGGTATAGGTATTTCCATCAGATCTTGTGCCGGTGGAAGAAGACAATGCTAAACAACTACTGAATGCATCTTAAGACAAATACTTTCTCTCTTTTTTAAATTATAAAATTTTAACTACCTCTCTGACCTCAGTAAATAAATAACATAATAAACTGTACTAATTTCATCCAACGTTTGTAAAATTGTAAAGATAAATTAGAAATCAAATGCACTCGTGATTAACGAGCTATATTTTCGGGTGTGTTTTAAATTAAATTGAAAATTATTTGTTGTTTTCTGACCTCTGAAGTCAGAATCCCTAGGTTCTACTGCCCCTGCCTTAACGATAACTAGCCGCTTCGTCCCAAGGCAAGCCCCGAGTTTGTCTTTATGTTTACCGCGGGACGCCGCAATGGCAAGCCTAACGAGGAATAACGACTGAGGCGCTCCAGACACTGCTGGTGGTGGCAAAGGGGGGATGTAGAGGCGGATAAACAAGTAGAAAAACGATACGACGGAAACTAAACACGAGAGGACGTTGCGAGAAGGAGACGCTAAGTGGGAGATCAAAAGGACCCAACACAAACGGTTTGTTATCTGCTTACGAGGCTCTTCACAGACAAAGAAGTTCGCACATGAATAAGAAACACAGAAAATTGTTTCAAAACTGCGCCTTTATTGAAATACATTGTTAAATATTTAGCTGTTAATTTACAAAATTATTTCTCACGAAGAAATTAATTTTTTTTTCTCAATTAGCTGGAAGAGCGGACCAAATGACCAGAACCTTGCTATAAGACATGAAATAAATAAATAAATTTCATTGAGTGCATTAATTTTTTTTAGTAAAGTCAGACGCTAAATTAATTTCTGTTGAGATAGTTCTATTACTTATTATAGTTGCTCCAGATACATAAAATAAAACACGTAGATTATTTCGCTGAACGACATTACTACCAGAAAAAGTATACATTTTAAATTCTTGAAATATTTAATAAAAATAGATTTATTGACATTTTTGAAGACATTAAAAGTAGAAATATTTTATGTACAAACAACACACATATATTAAAATATCGGCAAAATAACACCAAGTAACTGAAGTATTTTTTTCTCGGATATTGGAACATCCAAATTTATGTATTACTGGGAAATCTCGTCAGTCCGCTTCCTTTATTTTAATGGTGTTAAAAGTTGGTGTTAAATTTAAACTAGGAATTTCCTTTCGTTCTTTCACACAAGTTCACTCAAAATTATAGATCTATAAACAGCATGCTTAATAAATTGTCATGAATTTAATGTTTTAGAAATACAGCTAACACCTCTTCTTGTCTTTCAAGAGAATACATTAACAGTTAAGGCGTAGCTACTAAACAGAATACTGGCTGATGCAGCAGGTATTTCTCGTAAGCAGGTAAGAAGGACCGTGCAGGTCCTTTTCGGCGCACCACCCCAACTGGGCCAGGCGCTTATTTAATTTCCTGGGAATTTCCGGAGGCGTGATTTAAAAGTAATATGTACTCAACGAGGGAGAGAAAGGGAAAGGGCGGGGATACACCCTCGCCTCTCAAACAAAGCACGAGGGGGCGCAAAACGTATCTGAGCAGATAACACCACATGTGAATAAGGGAGGATATAACGCGTTGGTTTGGTGGAATTACACATTTTAATACAGTTTCTTGCACCAACATAATTTGATGAATTAGGAAAAAGAATATATATTATATTTCTATTGTCGTTTATTCAAATTGTATCATTTACTTCAATATCCGAACATTAATTATCATTACACGCCATTTGAAATTGAAAATGTGGTGAATTATTTTTCTCTTCTTCCCTTACCTAACAAAAGATCACTCAGTGCACTAATCTTATTGACAATTCACATGCGTAAACTAAAAGAACCGTGATAGTAGAGAACAATAGTACTGTTTTGGTTGCCTTCAATGTGGTTATTCACAGAGTATTTGTAACTAAAGTCATCTCGAAACCTACAAACCTAACAACTTCCACCCTTTCTTCATCAAAAGCATCTCCACTTCGGATGCCCATTGCTTGGGATGCGTTCGCCTTTGATTCCGCGGTCGTAGCAGAGTTAACCCGAGTAACCGGATCGGCCACAGCAAACGCGGTTATGCAGAAGCGCGCGAGGCATAAATGCGATCTCGTTGCGGATACACTGCCGCCGCGCGAAGGTAGAGGGGAGAGATTTGAGTCATCCACACCCTCCCCTCTCCAAAACGGCGGAGGAGAAGGTGGTGGTCGGGGTGCCGAGAAACGGTTCTGGGGGATGAGGGCGGCGGAAGGGCGAACCTCACTGAAGCACTGCGACGGGTCACGGCAACCCTTATCTGCGCAGAAAGGATAGAGATAGTTAAGAAGGGGGCGGGGAGCTGGAGAAGTCGGCAAAGGCAGGGGCAAAGGAATATGTACCGCTTGCGGAGAAGGAAGCAGATGTTTGTGGCGCAGGAGAGACGTTGTAGTCGCGAACTCAAGAATTGAGAGGGAGGGCCCCAGCCATCCACACAGGATTTTGGGACAAACTCTAGTAATTGTCCTCAATTGTATAAATGCTGCTTTTGCGAGGGAAGCGGTAGCTAGTGCAAACTGGGATAGACTCAAAGTACTAGAATATTCATGTTTTTATTGTAGAGATGAAAGCAACAGGAATTACAATGAACAACACTGTTAACACTCTTACTATGGTCGCAGTATAGAGTGTTAAAATGTTATTATGCGACTTCATGAATCTTTATTCATATACTCCTATGAAAGAACAAAAAAATTAAGAAGATTAAGATACAGAAAATCAGGGATAAAATATCCAAATAATAAAATGGCAAATGTAATTGTGTATCATTTAATTGATCAATCGATAGTTCTTTGCAAAATGCAAATATCTCATAAAAGTGATCATTTACTGCGTAATATATTACCAACTCGCATCGTTAAATAAACATGAAAGATTGAAGAATCTAGTTAGTAAAGCGTAGCGTGAGTCATCATGTTCTGTGAATAGGAGAACGGAAGAATTCTGGTGTGGTTTAACTTAATGGGATGACACACATCCCTTGTACCCATTCCTCCGTTGTAACTTACACTCACGACCAATATTTCTGTTTAGGAAGTGCTTCATTTGCAGAAGCGTGTTGCGGATACTTGCACATACAAATCAATAGTTAGAATGGAACCTTCTGTCATTGCAGTATAACAAACAAATGTTAATATTTCTTTGAGGTCTTCTGTTAGAATAACCTAATGCAACGGGTGTATAGACAATTTACTCTAGATGTATTATGTTTATGAGAGAATTGATTGTATTAAAGGTTGGTCGAAGCAATGTGAACTATGATGGCACATGTCAGCGTTTTAATTGAAATGAAATCAAAGAGTTCTCTTCACTTTATACTAAGATACAGATGACTCAGTTAAATCATTAAAATGTAGAATTACGTTTAATAGTAACTTTCATTCTTTAACTGTACCAATGTTAAAGATGTTTCTATTTCATGACGCTGTCTATGTATTTCTTATAATGTTACATTTTAACCTTAAGATTTACGAATTTTTCCATGCATTTTACTCTGAGTTACCTGTAACACCACATCATACTCACATTTGAAGTCTGCTAATTTCCATATTTGTGCAATCATTATTCTAATCTGATGTTCATTTCCAGGAAAAGCCTTAATGACGTACAGTTCACTACAAAAGAAGTCAACGTTTCTCTTGAGACGTTTAATGCGTTTCGCAGGAAATGAAATGGGAGTGCTCGTCAGCGTGTGAGGGAGTTTATGCGTCTCCGTCAATACAACTCAGCCACGCATGGGCTATGGTGACAAGTGCGCAGACGATTATGTCCAAGAACCAAAAACACGCGATTCTTACATTGCTTAATGTGACATTGGCAGAGTTAACGAGAGCCACAGAGTTAGTATTTCACTATTAGCATTAGTGTGTTCAGCGACATATTAAGATTTACATTATTGGCAGTTTGCAATATTTCTTCGGAGAGATTTATAGTGTGCTAATTTGCTTACAACCTCTTGCAACACAACAAGTTTTCTCAAAATCACTTATAGCTCCTTAAAAAAGTCTTTTTTGCGGATCTCTATCCTTATATTATCAATAATTTGCGTTTCTCTCACAATCAACCATTAATATGCAAATTTACTATAAAAAGTTTCGGAATAGTACTAAAATAATTCGCAGAACCGTATATGTAACAATGATATGCTCTCGCACATTTACTTTATATTCGTAATACCTATGTTTCAACAACGTGATTAGTTAAAAATATTCATAAATAATACCTTCTCCATTGTATTTTCCTTCCATGTAAAATTAGTTTAATATTTTCTCCGAAGAATCAATATTACCACCCACACCTACTAAATGATATACTTAAATCATTCAACGTTATATCATTTTCGCCGGGACTACGTTCTGACATTGTTTGGTGAGTCAGTATGTTTGGAAATTGACGTGTTAATTATTATTAATAATATTATTACTATTATTATCATTATTATTTGTTTCATAAATTATTTTATTTTATCTGTTTACATTACTTCTGTTGTTTCCCTACTTTTAATATTCAAATGTATTTCATCATGGTATTAAATTATTTATTGTGTTTATTAAGGAAAATATTTACTTCTTGTTTCTATTACAATACTCTTTTTCTGATTTTTCTATATTGTGTCATTACTCAGGGAATAATCATTACTGATCGAGACGGAGAAGATATTACGGCAAAAAGTTTTAAATAAACATCCTGTGTTGATGTTTTACTAAAATGGGCAAAAATACCGTTTCTCAATGGTGCATTTCAAAACCTGTAATGAAGTTATTGGTTAAGTAAATTAGTCTCAGAAAATATTGGAAGAAACAGTAGGTGACACAGTTGGTACGGTCCTGGAATCTTAAAAGGGCCCACGAAAATTTTCTAAGTCCCGCGCACGTAGCAGTTTGGATTTGTTAGGTTTGCAACACCACTTCCCGGCGACTGGGAAAAAGCTCCTCACCTTCGTTTGACCAATCGTAGGCAAACTTGAAACTGCTTCCATATTTGGCAGACCAATAGAAGACTAGTACTGGTGAATATATCCCTATTATATCGTAACAATATAAAATGTTTTCTTACGCTGCTATTGAAGAAATATTTTGTAAATTTTTATTATACACGTCTTGGACGTCCATAACAAAATATTCTTTATGTTCTTAACTTCAATAAACTTTACTATCCTCTATATTTAAATGACATATCAAATTGTCTCACAACGCCGTCCTAGGGAATATATAAAACAAATTAAAGTTCTGCGTAAAAAACAATTGCTTCTTACTGTAAAAATCATTGTTTTTATCATAGAATTTGAATATCGTCTCAAGATATCGTATGGTTTTTAAAAATTCGAATCAGGAATTACATATAAATATACCTATAATTTCTGAAATTTCTACAGTGGCGTAAAGAACTCAAAGCTCATTGGCATGAAGTGATGTGTGTTGTCTGTCGTAATTTCACATAATTTTCAATTCTTTTATACTATTCTTATATGTCAATCGGAATTCAAAAATTATAGAAAACAAAATAAACTTCTCCGTAAAAGATTTGTTTCTTACCGTAAAATCGATATTGTTTTATCACAGATTTGAATTTTATTCAGTGGCGCAAAGAACTTAAGGTCATTGGCACCAATTATTGTGTTGTTATTGTAATTTCAAATGACATGCAGCTCTTTTATCCTATTTTTAGAGGTCAATCGGAAATCAAGCATTATAGAAAGGAATTTGATATAAAATGAATGAATAACACTAAATGTTAATTCTAATGATATCTTCAATAATGTTAAACAAATTACGCCTGTAAGAAATGTATTGATGCAAGATACAACGCATGGGTGTAATTGTGCAACATACAAAACAATATGCTCAGAGAGTAACATTACAAAAAAAGGTTATTTTTATTTCTCAGAAAATATAACAGAAGGAACATATCACTTTTATTTAGATTTCTAAATACAATTGAGTTGAATTCATGCACATTTACTAAGATTATCAGACAATAAAACATCGCAATTAATATAGCATTTTATTAATTATTACATTGTCCCAGATATCAATTTCATTATTTTCTCCACTTTCTTTCGTTATTGTAGACATGCCGTAGAATTCATTGATTTTAATAGCAGGGAGCAAATGAGGCAATTCAGAAGCATTCTTTATATAACTTTTTACGAATCAACATGTTTGTTTATATTTATGAAGATAAATATATTGATTAGACATTAAACGCGATTTTAAGAGCAATGATAAAAAATCAGCGAAGCAATAAATGAGATAACAATACAAAACTAAACACAAAGTTATTGTGACTAGTAGGTTCCAGCATTCCAAATTCAGGGTCATTATGTAAGAAGTTATTATGTTAATGAACGAACAAAAATGAGAAAGAAATGGGTATCAAAACAATCCGCAAATTTGAAACAAAAACTGATAACTAATTAATACAACGTATGTATACATAAAATATAATTAAAATATAACATTTAGACTAATTTTGAAAACCCGGCACTCAAACTCATGAATGTTACTAAATGTAGATTTGATCTGAGCAAACACAATTAAACAATCACATCAATTGTATTTGAATTTCTCATTTCTTTGTTGGATTTATGCTGGTCTTCGAAGATGAAACTTTCATTATTTAGTAAGAATTAGTAGTATTGTATGTTCTATGACCTGAAATAATTTCACTTTATAATGCATCATTGTAGAAGACCAACATAATTTTGGAGAACGATCGCAATATCAAATTTGTCATCAGCCATCCATTTCACTCTTTTACTTCGCGTGCAGAAGAAGTAAACTAGAATAATGGTAATTCGTTATTGAAAGCATAATATATTTTGCACTTAATAAAGTGTTAAAAACAGAAGATCTTTCTTACATGCATTCACAGTTACCTGAGAAACAAACATTTTCGATATGTTTAATTTGTTCTCATCTCTGAGTACTTCTATGATATCAAGGATACGTTTTTTTTAGTGCGACATCATTTACCAGAATATTTTTTCCTTAGTCTTGTTATTTTAGAAGAAATGATACCTACAGAAAAAACACAAAAATAAATATATCGAGTTACCAAAATACTTTTGTGGTTTTGGATTTATTATACGTTTCCGACGTTAATTTTTCTGGATAGAATGCTTCTTCCTTATGACTACTTTTACTTATAAGTGAAGTTAGAGACCCCAGATATATGAATTATAGCCCTGAGGAAGTCTGACTAAAAGTCGAAACTTTGATAGTCCAACGATTATTTTAATAAGGAAAACACTAGCTTTCTTATAAATTATAAATATTTATATTTTGGTCATCACTCATTGCTTCTCAGATTGTGTGTTATCCCAGGATATATTGGTCTCTCTCTTCTTTTTTTTTGAGTGTTCTTGTGGAAGGTTGTGACTAGCGTATTTAAAAAGAATTGAAAAATAGAATATTACACGAAGCTTTTCAAATCGAAACACAAAAGAACAATTAAAAATTTCAATAAATATATACTTAAATCATTTAACTATATCTTAATGTAACAATAAAAAATTTGTTTAATTATATAAAGTTAATGTAATTATTGGAAGATTCTACGATAGAAAAATACATGTTTATTAGTAGTTTATTAAGAGTTTTAAAAATATTTTGTTCATTATGAGGAACTGGAGGTTGCGAATAAGGAATTCTAAAAATTACCATTTATCTTCATCCTAGGTTTCACTGTGTGGGAAATGCTCACTTCTTTTTTCTTTATCGACTTGGAAACCGAAAAAAGGCGCATTGAAAAATGTAAACTAATAGTGTCCCGCGAGACCATCGACCAAAAACGTACTTGAAGAAGATACATTGTTGTTGTTTTTCAACAAACATCTTATAAAAATTGTTTTGTGTTTTAAATAAAGTTTATAAAATGCCCACCTAATTTTAATTCGTAGCAAGACATACAGAATGTGCATATAACATTTTTCTATACAGAACATTGTTCTTCAAAAGTATTAGAAGATAAATTTGAGATGCTATATTAATATATTTTTATTGAAAATATTGTTTGTTTATAAATTAGACAACTTAAGGCACATCCATTTCCTATTCAATATTATTATTAAACTCAAGTATACTTTTACATAGTTCCTACTTAACATATTTTGGTGAGATTAGCAAACAATGCTACGGTGTATTATCATATCACAATTACTTTTAGGTCTGAATTAGAAACTCTCGAATTGCTTTTTGTATAATTGTTTTCTTTAAATATTTGTAGAATTGATTACTTTTAAATTCAATATTGAATATTTTTTGCATGGGTGAATTGAAATTACAAAAACTTTAAAAATATCCTCGTGAAATATATTATTGAATACTTACAAATGAACAAACTAAAAATACCGTAACTTAAGGAATCATGTACAGAAATAATTTAATATAAACGCTGAACTAATGAAATAAGTAATAATTAGACGTCGTATACTTAGGAAACGTATCAGCGCAATGAAGATTGAACTTCGTAAGTGTTCCAACTTTATCTCCTTCAGTTGCTTGCCCCATGGCCAGATTTGTCGTAATGCGACGTTGCCGCATTAACAATTGCGTATGTTTAAGTTTTTCCTAAGCAATGTGAGAGCATGAATTAAAGTTTCGTTCATTACAGATCCCAAACAGATATTACGAGCTGATTTCGGGCATAAACCATTTTCAAAAATCAGTGCACAAATGTCATCGGGAATCGAACAAGCGGCGTAGGGACAGTAGAGTTACTGTAGAGCTACAGCAAAGCTCTTCTCTCAACCAAATGTATTTTTACTCAGACGTGCTACAATGTTTGTTAAAAATCTCTACGTCTCTATCTTTATTTCCTTTGGATAAGATCATTCCCTTCAGACCACCACTTCTCCGTCAAGGTCACTCACACAACCAAACACCGACACACTATGGAACACGGTAGGAATACAGTGTCAATTCCCCAAATCCCTTTATATCTTAATCGGTTTCCATTACTGAGATATTAATTTTATTATCAATTTTTTTCTTTAGGGAAAAATGAATGTGATATTTTCCATTAAATTTTGTATTTACAAGTATGCATTGCGTCTGCGTGTATAGTGAACAAATTCTAAATCAATCAAAATAAACAGTCTATTTCCTACACAAAATGTCGTTTTAAATAACAGAATTTGAAAACAAAAATGCAATTTTCCACGACGTTTCGATACCGTTTGCTATCATCATCAGGTGTTACAAATACATTACAAAACGTGTGAGGATTAAGTCGTAGGGACTACTGTTACCCTCTCTTACATATTGTTTTAAAATTTTCTATTCTTTATTATGTTACACTGTCAAATTACGAAAATAAACGAAAACAAACAAACATTCCTTACCGTAGGACATGGAGTGCGTCTGTTATTAAATGTTTATTTCACATTAATGTAATATTTATTTAATTAATGAACTAAAGTAAATGAACTAAATCAATATTGCAATAATGTAACATTAAGTTTTAAAAATTGTATTCAGTTCGAACAGTTTCCGACGAAGAGATAGAAAGAGAGTTAAAAGGAATGTAATGAAAGCAAATGTTTGATCATATAATACTGAGGAATAAAATGTTTCGCCTAAAATTTGTTGAAACCTGAAGAAAGAAGAATGTTCTTCCTTCAAATAGTAGCAAAAAGCAGTTCTTGTATACAAATATTTGACATTTATTTTCATTGAAAATAGTTTTGACGTTTGGTAAAATTATTTCCATCGGTATGGAATACATTTTACACGGTGAAAAGATAGTTATAACACTAGATAATATTTTAAAGTAGTAAATACAAATTTAATACCGATAAAATTAAGTTCGTGGCTTTTGTTAAAAATCATTTTATTTTACCACACGTTGAAAATGAATCAATACAGATACGAATAAAACATGTCATTAAAAAGAGAACGCTTAACGTTTCCCGAAGGGCATATGGTACCTACCCATGATTTAGCTCTCAATCTCAATCTGGGTCACGTCCGTTTGTCATTAGCTTAAGCTTGGATCTTTTAATGCGCTTGATTGCATTCGTAATCAACCCTCCGATAGTGTTCGGATGTTCAGGGCGAATATCGCCGCAGAATCCTCGTACTCGCATCACTCTCAACACGTAGGGAAGCAATTAAATGATGAAGTAGATAATTGAATGTTTAAACACTTGTTTAGTGAATCATTACATAGTAACTGAGTTTCCTGTTAATAATCTGGCTGCAATATCGCCCGCGCTGTTGACTGAGATTCAGATTTACTCAACTGCAATCACCACATTAAATAATGGGATAATACAATGTAATAAATAATAATAGCAAATAAACCTAAAAATTCAATTGCATTGAATGTTCGAAGAAGATACATTTTAATTTAGAATTATGGGATACTTGTTCCATCATACACTGCAATACGTCACCTGTCATAGTGATAAGATTAAATAACTATACTTAAATGAAAATAGTTGTAGTTCATTTTAGTCTTCGTTACTCCTTTGCTTGCTTCTTATTCATGCAAATTTTTCTCAGAGTTACTGAGATTTCATATGATAGACGATAATGTTCTGAAATAATGATATCTTAAATGAAATTGTTTTGATGTATCTCATCTGATGATGCATAATAAACAATCCAGAAAATTGTCGAGAAATGTCAGCGTAAATTGGTACTTTAAAGAGAAATTAAAGAGAGAAAAGTTATAATCACGTTAGCTGTTACTGTCGTCAGTAAAATATTCAATGCGGATTATAAAGATGAGTACATACAGTATGTCCTGTGAAATACGCGCTGAAGTATAAGGAAGTATGATCTTCTACGAAAGTCTCTTTAGTTTAATACGTAAGTGACTGAATTTAAAAAAAATTAATTTTTCCATAATTATACAAATTATACAAAAATGTATGATCACATCCATGTGAGCGTTACTTACATGAACGTATGTGAATAACCTTTCACATTACATTTCTAAGGAAACTGTAATAGGTTTGAAACTATGTTAATGTATGATATGTTATACAATTATGTTGTAAGTATTTCACTCGTTTTTATATTTATTCAGGTAATATAATTCAGCTAATATTTATTCAGCGGTTTCTAGGATACTATTAACTCTTTTATGCATTGTATACTAAAGTAACTACTGCACAGAATCGTATTTACTGAAGCAAAGTCAATTTGTTTAATTTTCATCATATATTGTAGTAAGTTATGTATTTCCAGAAAAAAATCTTCTTTTGTTTTTGGTTCATTTCTGCTGTTTCTACAGATTGATTTGTCTCAGCTCTATTGCTCAAAGTATAGGGTGAGAAAAAATCTTTAATTTAGAAACTAATAAAAAAATTGAACGTATTTTAAGAAAACTTTGTAATAGTAATATGAAGTGGCGCGCACTCCATATTTTTCATATCTACACCGGTTCTTTTATCTGTTGCAATACGTGCGAACACACTTTTTATTCATGATAGCTTTTAGTGAGGAACAAAAAAGAATAGCAGAAGCGACTGCAATGGAAGGATTTAGTAATTGACATTGAGATCACAAACTCAGCGTAGTAAGATAATAGCTCGTTCTTCCCTGCAATTTCATGCCAACTGGTGGTCAGATGTGAGTTTGGAGAGGGTGCGATTGCGTGCACTGAAAAATATGAACCTGATTCTCTCATAGGGTATACCCAAAGAAAAGGAATAATATTTTTTTTAACAAAAAAAAACGGATGGTAGTACACATTGTTAACTCTTAGCCTCCGTGTGCATATCTTCCTTCTTTAAACACTTTTTAATGCACATATATGTGATTGCTTTCAGTGGTTCGCGAAATATAGGTCTTTTGTTGAATAATGAAAGAAAGGTAATATTCATTTATGACCGAAGTTTCCATCTCCAATCCTATTTTCCCTTAATGTAGAAACAAATATTAATCTACTATTTCGACATGTAACATTTATGGATACACAGAATATTTTTTCATTTCCTAATTATGCTTAAAATAGTTTCACTAATGTAAAGCTCCTTAAAAAATTACAAATAATAACAATTAAATGCAATAGATAAACGTAAACATAGAATAGGAATGCAACTTGTACATTACCAACAGAAAAATTGTTTAATTATTATAAGGAACTGATACATAAATTCGCCATTACTTACTTTAAAATTATACTAATTAATTAATATTATTAATTATTACATTACTAATTAATATTATTAATACCAGTTTATTATTTTTCTCTATCAAATAGAGCTTAGTTTTAACGTAATGATATTGAAAATTAGTATCAAATATAATTATTCACTGCTTTAGTTATATATTTTCACTAATTAGTTATATGAAAAGAATATCAAGAGAATGAAGAGGAAGTAGTCCATAAAATATAAGAAAATAAGGTTACCACGAACTATATCTAAATTAGGTATGTGAACTTACTACGTCTGAGACTCGAATGGGAAAGGAGACGACCGGAAAGAGAATAGAACAGCCTTTTAATTAATTGAAAAATTATAAACGTAGTACTCATGTATCATTTTACATCCTATCAATTACAATTTATACTAAGATGTGTTACAAATGCTATAATGGACAATACAAATTGCATTGTGTGTCACTAATTTATTCATCCATATGTATTTCCTAATGCTAATGCTCTTTTCAGAACTTTTTAACCATCTAATTTTATCCGTATCTGGTTCTTTGAATTTTTTATAGTCCTGATTTCTGAAAAGTTGGCCTTAAATATGAGTATTTGTTCATCTAGTGTTTACAGCTATCCATGCTACAAATGAACTATTAACATTATTCTTATTATTCAGTGGTTTGATGTGCTTATGAAGGCGCTGTCTTCGATCAAAATAATTACGAATGCTTCATGCCTAGTTTTGGAAGAACGTCGTTAGGAAGTTAAAATGCGTTTTCCTGTATCGCGCTCCTTGGAACCATATCATTGAAAAAGATCATTCTAAAAACTAAAGCACTGAAACTCTTCCACTTCATAGTATCCCTGTTTCACAGTACCCTGATGCACTAGAAATGTCAAATGATGTTTAATAACATACAAGAGACAAAGTTATTTTCTAAACATAACACTTACGAAACGGAATGCATAGTACTGTAAATTATCGATATCGTACAAAAATAATTCAGTTTGCTTCGCATCAACTAAGGAATAAACTTGAATCATTTGTTTCCATATGTCCATATTCTTGTCATCAGGATGTAAGGAGTTCATCGATATCTCGTGCCACGAACAATTCTCCTCGTATTGACCGGATTTATCTTTCAAGTACTGACAAAAGTCGTCCTTAAAACCATCACTCCTTGCCTTTCGACTTCTTCCTCCTGCCTTTTTCGTAAGCACCTTATTCGCTGACTCGTGGCGCGCGCGCGTGCGGTGCAACCGGCGCCACAGGTTCCCCGAATAACGGTAGTTGCCAGCAAAATGTAGCTCCCCCCGGGGAGAAAATTGAAAAACTTTTTACCCCCATTCCCTCTCTCGGCACCTCTCATCAGAAATACGCCTCTTCTCTGTTGAAGTGTGTCGGGGGTGGAGGAAGGAGAGGGGGAGAAGCAAAGAGAGGGTGGGATAGGAGAGGAGATGCAGCTCTGGCTGCTTTATGTTGTCGGAAATTTATTCCTCCCATCTCGATCACAATCGCAAATACTCTGCGTGTAAGCCAGAATTTGCAGTTAAAAATTCTGCAAATCGACTCATCCCTGGGGTGTTTTGGGCGGAAAAGAGGGGGAGGTGAAGTGGGCGTTGCTGGAAGCGCTTGTTAGAGCGTGAAATGAGAGGGGAGTGAGGATTGGAGCTTACGATGCGCTGGTAGTGAGAACAGCACGATTGGAGGATGTAATACTCAGATGACAAGAATAGAGGAAGATATAATCCATTTTATATGATACTAATCATGAACGATCCCTAATAATCTGAAAGTTTTGACATTTACAAATCATTGAAGTTCATCATAATTTCTTAGTACGTATTTTGACAGCAAAAATAATATTCAAATAATTAATTACGAGATGAAAAAGAGACAAGCATTCCAAGAAAACCCTTGAATTCAATCCACTTGTGATTTTCTTTTCTTTAAATTATGTTTGTTGCCATTCAATCGTATGATCTGCCATACACTCTAAGATGCGTGTCACCTTTGTAAAACCTTTTTTCATGATTTTCTAATATTTATTAAATGTATTCAAAAGCAAACATGTGATGTTTGACTAGTTCACGTGTAGACGTTCATACATGCAAACTATACAGCACTGTGTTGGATAATGAATGCCACAAGTTCCACAATTCTATTGATTTAGTTTCCTCTTGCACATTGCTACAGTCGTTTGGGTATTCCCGAGAAGACAGACCACAAGAACATGTCTCTATAGAACCAGCGCACCTGAACAGACCTCGAGGGAGGGTCAGCGTGTGACAACAGAGGGCTACGACAACTGAGGTTTCAGAATGTGTCGAGGGACTGTCGCACGGAAGCAAAGAGTTCCATGTTTACTGACTCGTCTTGCATTCGCAATGTTGCGATGAAAATAGCGTGCTAGTGGAGAGAACAACGATGTTCATAAGAGTGAATGAACTTCTCTGGAAATGAAAACCTCTCTAACTTACTTTTCGGCGTGGAAGAGTCACGCAGAGAGAGTCATATTCACTTTAAAATTTATTATGTTGAATAAGAAACCAAATGTGAAATAGAAGAATACATCAAGACATTTCTTTTTAAATTTATTTTCAAAATGTAGTAATACGTTTTTTATAGTAAAATATGTAAAAGAAATTTGCAGTAAAAATTTAGAATAATCAGTAAAACGTTGTAAATTTAAAATGTTGTAAAATGTTATCGCTTTCTGCGTACTGCTAAATGGAAGAGCGTGGGTTCGATTCCCGACTTGGTCAACCAGGGAGGAGTTTACAACTAGGGTTTCCTTCACCTTCTCCAGACTAATTTCGGCTCAGTACTTCTGATTTCCCTTCAACCCAACATCTATCCTTCCCAAATCACCCCAATCATGTGTTCTTTCCCCCATTGTAGTATTTGTAAATGGGAAATGTAGCGTTCTATTGAAGCTTATCTACATGGAGAGAGGAGTTAGGAGTTGGGTGGTAGGCTATTGTTAGTTGATAGGCTGATTAGCTGGGTTTACCAACAACTTGGCCCATGCGGAGGGGTCAGTAGACATAGTTAGTAATAATTAGTTATTGATGCCAGGAGGAGATAGATAGAGGAAGGAGGATTCGCTTTTCAGTAGTCACAGACAGGAACATTCAAAAGCTTTTCTGGCCCCACCGGGAATTGAACCCGGGATGACTTTGTGAGGAGCAAGAACGCTACCACCTGAGCCACCAGAGGGGTATCCATGTGGTTAGGTGGAAGAGCCTCTGAAGTCTAATGGTTTGAACATCACTACACCATAAAAGAAGACTTGAAATAGTAATAATAGTAAAATGTAAAAAAGCAAATAGTATCATAAAATTAAGTAGTTAACTGTATGTAAATAAAATTGTGCCCCTCAGAAATGTGAACATCAAATTCAAATATCAGAATGGGATATCGACGAATGTTGTTTGTCTAGGAGTGCAGGCTGAACAATTTTACCAAAATTCCTTAACATTTCTATTTCTATGGTAAATGTTTCGAGATGTCTGATGGAAAACTATTCCGTCGCATCTGCAACCAGAAATCGTTCAACGATATTTTTTAATAAAAGATTCTTTCACATTTAGTGAATTTTAAATACAAAAAAATTAACAATATTTTTGTATATAATTTTATAATTTTACGTTTTCAAACTGTATTTATGTTTGATCATCATCATCACTACCATCATTTCCATTTGAAGAAATCTAATGAACTTACCTTTTTGTATCAACCAAAGAACATATTTTATCGCGCCTATAGAGTTTAACTTTCATTCTCGTTAATTCGGTCAATATTGTCTCAAGTTATTGCTTTGCATGTTTTGTAGTAAACAAAAAGTAAGTTAAAGAAAGAGTTTCATCAAATGCGAATAATTAAACAAAATATTCTAATGAGACTATAAAATTAATATTGGTATTGCAATAAAAAAAAATTCAAGAAGGTTTCATACGCAAACACTGTGGTTCCATGGAACTATTTGCCATTGTAGTATTTAAGCATGATATTTGCGTAATAAAATGATTCAATTGTAGTTAATCATGCTATTTATTACATATGTTTTTATATTTAGAGTAGCTGGAAAACTTGACCTGGTAGTTTTGGTAGTAACCATGTTGTTATAAAAACGGATATTGGTATTGTGAAAAATATGTCAGTTTGTAGCAAAAATATGTTGTCAATGTAGTCATATATATGATATATCATGTATCACATACAATAAAGAAACAACACCTAAAAATATGGGTTACAAGTCACAGTCTTCTTTGGATTCCTTCCTAAAAATACACATGAATAATGTTCATTAGTAAATTAGAAAATTTTTGTCTTTGGAGATACAATGATATCAAACGTATTGTTTCTCGATAGTTCGTCCTATTGTCAATTGAAATAATTATTTGGGGTTACGTATAATTACTAAAGTAAATAAATCTTGTTTCCTCAAAGTTATATAATGTAATCATCACACTAGATACGTGACATGAACAAGATCATGACATTGAAAATAACAATACCGACATGATTCACTGAGTGAAATTAAGATATCATATTGAATTATATATTTAATAGTCTCAAAATAAAATGTGTGTGTTACAACAGAAAAAGGTTCTGATGATAGAACATTATGTTTACTGACTCACCTCCTTTGTATGTATCATGAAACACACATAAGTGGCACTCAGCGAAATGCCACAACGTACCGCAACTACACATATACCAATATTCCAGCACCACAGTGAACAGTAATCATTAGGGAGTTGAAGGATGCTGTTGTGTTTGCAAAGTGATGTTTTCACTCCGAGCCGTCATGACCAGCAAATAAACTTGAGTGAACGTTATTTCTCGCCGGTAAAGAGGAAAACACTTGAATCAAACTGTTTGCTTCTAGTTCGTGATTGTAAGGTTCTTTTGAATTCTGTAGTCCCTTATGCCTCTTTTTCTCTGCAGTTGTTTTACTACAAATAATGACGCGTCTAAATGACGTTCTTCATATAAGTTTCTCGTGTCACTATGTATGCCACAAAGTAGAAATAAATTATTAAAAAAACTAATCTACTAGGTTTTAATATTACGTGTACTTGTTTCCTTTTTACTGAAATAATTTTTAGTACATATTTTCAATGGTTTTCTTTTATGTATAAATATCAGAGTTTGGAAATTAGGTGAATCATTCATAGTGCTTATACAATTACTCTGTCTTATACCATTCTTCAAGCCATTAAAGATATATAATTCCTCACCGAATATTGTACACTGCATATTGTGGTTATATGCCTGTGAAGAGTGCATATAAATAGAAAGCAACACTCATTTCTCCTCTGCAGGAAGTCGTCCAGTAACAACACCACGTGCGAGTTCTCGTGAGGGAGTCGGAGCTCCGATGCAAAATTCAAAGCGACCGCACAACACGGAACGGACGATCGCGTGTTCGAGGCCTGCGACGCTGACAGGTGCCACCCCGCCCTTCACGCAGCCTCACCCTTCACCGTCCACCAAGCATCGTGACGTCCTCATCGCCCCGGGGGCGAACGCCCATGCCCACGCAAATCTATGCCCGCGATCTACATTCGTCTCCGCCCCTTTCGCCTGGGATGCAGAGCCTTCACTCTTGCACCGGCGCGGCCACGCGAATAACCTCCCTCACTCGCACGATCTAATCTTCTTCGTCATAACTCTGTCATTTCTCCGTCATCGCTTCCAATAAAATAAAAGGGTCTCTTCTTCTCATAGCCCCATCTCTGGTAAAATTCGCTTCCATTATTATCTGTTGCTATCGTGAGCTTTATATATTGCGTGAATTATTGACTTGTTGCCCTTCATTTGGCAGGATTCTACAACACCTGCACTCATACAAAATGCAGAATTACCACCATTAGAATACTACCTATCATCGATATTGTCAAGTGAATATGGCAGTTACTTGTCTGATTCTTGCTTGAGACGTTACGTGGCCTATTTTAAAATAAAATCATTTTCACATTTCTTTGTTACCTCCGTAATTTTTTATTTTATCAAACCTAGCAATTTCAGCAAAAAATAACCATGATTTGGACTATAAATCATACATCAGAATCTATTAATAACCACATTCAAGACAAGCTTGTCGAAAATATGGTGGAATATTTCGTCACAAGCATGAGTTTCTAATGTTTATTGGCAAGTGCTAATTGTATCTCCTCCCAGAAGCATCAAAATATTTTAACACATTTTCTTTCGCGAATTCAGTTGCTGTCATTTATATTGTTTCCTTCAAATAATAATAAATGTATTGTCAAAAAAGCAGTACAAACTTCGTATGACCACGTGGAGGACAATAAACTAATTTACTCTCCGCAAGCAAGGGACCATCCCATCAATTACCCTAACGTCACTATTTTTTGATTCCAACTTTTTAATGTATTGATGAAATATTAATTTTATCAGATAAAGGATTGTTTTAATGAACGTTGTCTAGCTCGAGGCTCTCATATGCAATAAAAATGCTTCGAACTGGTTATGCAAAAATTTATCCTTATTATGAAAATATGTCTCGTTTAACATTTGAATATTGTATAAATAGTGATAGATAGCAACAAACAAGACCTTCTCCACATTTCGCTAAAATGTGTTAGAAGTTGCCTGCGAGAGTATTTTTTTTACTTAATCCGAATCTGACGTCGGTTCGTTCCAAAATTAATATAAATGTGCTAGAATGTATACAAAAGATTGATATATCATTAGCAAAGTAGACATCTCCTCATGATCAAATAAAAGAACTGCATTCAGTTGCGTGATTACGTGAGTTGTCGAAAGTATTCTTTTTCTTTTTATGCAGAATCTGACTTTTTGAACTTATTGGTAAATTAATAATTATATCGTAGAAAATAGTCATAATTCAGGACAACAATAATATTGATAGAAATGTCTGATTAAGTTTAAAGAACTGAACCGCAAGATTATTAATGAATATGTATACAAGAAGACGATGGGATAAAGTTGATCAAGGTTTTTAGTCCAATAGATATAAAATATCTAGCACTTCATACTTACTTTCCTTCTAGCTTTTTGTGCACTTTGTCTTAAAAAACGTAGGTGTCATTTTTCGATTATTTCAATCTAATTTTCTATTTTTATGTGTATTTAGAATTAATATAAAATATATCTCTATTACAATTAGTTATAACCAAATATCTCAAAATGAAAGGTTATGTTTAAAATCTCCGAAAGTATTATATTTTACATTAGGTTAACGGTTTGGAACTGTAACACTTATTTAGGAACCACGCTGTGGGAATACTCTATTTGTGTAAAAGAGTTACTGAGAAACAAGAGGAAGGCTTCCTAGGCACGACTCTCGAAGTAGTTTTTTTCAAATAAAATCGTAATATGAGACAACATTAGGAACTCCTTTGTATACTTTATTCTTTTTTCCTCTAAACAGTTTCATGAAAGTTCAGTTGCTAAGTAAAGCTTAAAAGAAAATCCACGAAGTCACGGCTCAGCTTTTTTCTCACGAATATTCGTATTTTATTAGGATATGGATTTTTTCTTGAAAAGATAAATATGTTCTACAGAGGTTTCACAGAGTAAAATGAAGAAAGAATAGTTTTTCAGGAAAAAATAATTATGATATGTTATTCTTCCTGGGACAAAAACTAATACATACAAGATTTTGTGAGGTGCCTTTGAATTCTAAAGAATCATGTTAATGGTATTGAAAATTAAAATTATTAACCCGAAAAAGTGATGTTTTCTTTTCGCCTGTGAGATATTTTATTTATATTATTAGAATATAATATTCTCATTGTAACTTATGAAGCTGCGTAAAAAACTGAAAACATATGTCCTCCTCCCCCCCGTGTTTCCTCCTCTGAATCACTAAGATATGAAATTGAAAAAAGGAATTTCTTTTTATTGTACTATAGTGAAACGTTCACGAGTTATGAAAATGACGTGAAAGCAACATTTGTGTTAAGAGAGAGAAAGAGAGAGAAGGGGGGTTGAGGTGCTGTATTTGCATACCGTACTGCATGCGTCCACGGCAATAGACGGGAACGCCACCGCGTGAAGGTACGAGGGGTGAAGGGCGTGTGGAGAAACATATCCCATGCGTACTAAAACGCTCCTTTTATATTCGTCGTAAGCGCGCGCGTTCTGTGAGCGATCGATCGACAAGAGTGCTCGCTCTCGCGGACGGAAAACGCACATTCAACTTAGCAATCTCTTGTGCCGTGAGTTGAGCTTTCAGTCGCAGCTACTTATTATGAGGGGTCATCTGCTTTCTGATGGTCGCGGTGAAACAACCACGGAATTAAATTACAAGAGGCAGGAGAAGATTGGTTTATTAATCAGTGGCGACTTTGGACTAGAAGACGTTTTCAGTTCAATTTGGCGAATACGATGCAGACTTGAAATCGCTGCAGAGTAACTCCTAAGAAATTCACTTCACAAGAAGAGACGCTCTTTAGTATTGCCTTGATTGTGTATATAAACTATGATATATTTGCTACTATTCAATTCTGATGAAACGTGTCTTGCAGGAAATGAATGAGTGAGTGGATAACTGAAATACAATTTCGGGAGCAAATACTGAGCGAATGTGCTCCGAGGTCAGATTTAAAATTAGCATTCAATTGTTACTACAAAATAGTTGATGCATATATCCTCCTTACGTTTTCATTATGATATAATCTGTAATACTATATCGTACTGAAAACTTAAAAATGGATCTGTAAGTAATATTTTGGTATTTACGTATCTATTGTGTGTTATTCAGATACATACGAGAATACATCTCAGACAGTTTTATGTACGCTTCGATACGGTGTTACTTAATTTTAATTTTTTGCGCAAATGTGGCTCTTGAATATTATTAACAAAAGATATTTCACAAAAATAATAAATAAACTTATTACATCAATATAAACCATCGAAAAATAAATCATGTTCAATTGAAATACGAAAAGGTTTCTTGGTAGAGTGCAATTTAAATCTCTGTATTTCTGTATTTTCTGAAATTAACGCTATGAGAGATAGTATCGCCTAAACATGAGAGTTCCATTACGTTAAAAAATAAATGGTACACACAACTACAAGTTTGATTCAAACTCAAAATGTGCGTTCAAAGAAAGGGAAAATGACGAGAAAGCACTTTTATAGACGTATCCCATGTGGCACCACACGCAGCATAGGAGATAACATCAAGTAATGTGCTGAATCACGCATCGTGTTACGTGGATGGAAATTTTGACTTACTCCGCTATAGTCTTGTCACGTGAGTGATACTAACGCTTTGTGTTTCGTGAACACGGTGTTAGTAATCTGTGCTAAAAGAGTTGAGGGTGAATATGAGTCCAAATAGTTTTGATAACTGGCATCAGTAAATAATGATCGTATCAGTGAGGTTCACCGTTTGACGATCCTATAATAGGAGGAATGGTTCGATAAGTGAGTTGGTTGTGATGAATACATTTGATATCTAAGAGTTTTTCCTCCCTCTCCATGATAACATCGACATGTCTCTTCATTATTTATCGATGTTGTGTGAAGAAAAATAAATAATTACATAACACGACAGAAAGAAGAAATAGATGAAGCATAATAATGAAAAAAGAAAAAGAAAAAAGAATCGTGACCTAAAAAGAATTTCATTGCTAAGCATTATATGTCATTAAAACATATTTCTGTTATAAGTAAAATTACATATTATAGGTAGTAAAATGCCATCTATACTTAAAAGAATACATTTCATGAAATAAAATAAATTTATTTTTTTATCCTTAATGTAAATGAACAATAAAATAAAATGTGCAATATTTCTTTTTTGACAATCGACTTTTCACAAGATATTTATTTACGAAAAAATTAATATGTTACATAAAAGAATATACAAATATCAGAATCTATTCTAATAAAAGTCAATTCTCGGACTGATTAAAGCATGAAAATGAGAAAAAGTGGTCTATATGTTATCTAGCATTTGAAAAGATTTTTCTTAATAACAGTTGTATGAGTAGAGCAAAGAATAATAAAAAGTGATACAACCTGTAACTGGTTCTTCCCTATTTCTTAGTTCAATATTAGGTTCAGATTCCAATCTACAATGTCATCCATACTAATAAATAAATGCGTAACGCAAAAGTGTGTCTGTCTCTATGCTACCCCATCACCACTAAACCATTGAACCGTTCGTGATGCAATGGCAAGAAGATAGTTTACATGCCCAGGGCGGACATAGACTAACTTTTATTTAAAAAGAGATTGATAAGAAATATTAAAATGATTTTGACAACAAATACCAATAAAATCGCAAAAATGGAGAGATATTCGATTAGGTCTACGCCGCTTCAACTGTTAGAGATATGTGACAACTATGAACGGTAATATTGTTTTTCTTCAAAGAGTTCTACAAAACATCCACGACAGCATATGTTTTTCTTCAAAGAGTTCTACAAAAATTAACCTAAATTATCTATATTAAAAATAGAAGTTTTAAAATATTTCAATTTAAGAAGGAAAAAATCAGTCATTATCAAATTTAATGGATTATTTGTTTTGTGCGTTTAACAAAAAAAAGTTTATGAATCCTAAGATTTCGACGAATAGTTAAGATTTTACAAGAGTTTTAATGAAATGGTGCAGCAGCGTTACGCCTCGGAAGCAAAAATTCGAGATGGTGTAGTGTTTACAGTCACGTTTTGTATTAAATTTGAATTACTATGAATTTATAAAAATTAGGATGCTGTACATGTTTTTAAAAACCAGTAAGTAAAAGTATCTTGATCTTATAATATGGATAGATTTTATTTTTTCCTAAGTAAAAGAAGATAAGACTAAGAAAAAATACCGGGCAACGTCGGGAAATCAGCTAGTATCAAAACAAAACTTAGCTTAGATCAGGTTTACGTTCCCAAAATAAAGTGATTCGACCGTGAAAATTTTGGTCTCAATATCTTGAATAATTATTTCTGAGCTAAGTTAACTTACCTTTCTTATCAGTTACTGATTAGTTGGGGAGAGCAACGTATGCTCAATGGCGCGACCAGTGTTTGACTGATCGTACTTTCCCAGGGCAGATGATGAGTGAATGCTGTGGTAGAATGAAAGGCAAGGGGAGTACACCGCAACCCACGCTTCTTTCACCACCGCGATTCCTACTTGAGTCAGACGGGGTTTGAATCAGTGTCACCAAAGATAGAAGGCGAGTACGCTAGGCACTACGCCATGGGTCGCCCTACCATCTTCATTAAATCACTTATAAGAGAGAAGTAAGAATACTAATTTATTTTTGTTACACGGCAACCATACTAAACCACCAACATTAAAGTTATATCATTACTACTCATAATAGCGATTGAATGATGAGAGGAGAAATAATACTTTTTTAAAGTACTAAATTTCACCATGGGTTTAATCAAAATTAAAATAATTATTTATAATGCTATTATTCGTGGTTAAAGTTGTAAAATTGATCAAATTACTTGATAAATTCCACTTATCAATTAGTTTTTACCGTTAAGAGCAACGGAAAACGAGGTCGGGTCATGTAATAACAAATTAAGCTATTGTAAATATTTGTTTATATGTAAATATTTGTCGGGAATGTCAAATGAAAAGCCATAGAAATGATGAAAGTAACTATGAGCAGATAAATATTTACCAAAAAATAACTCCAAAAGTGGCTAAAATTTTGTAGTGTGGACACAAAAATCAGTTCTGATTAGCAGGACGAGATGCATGCTTACATTAACTAAACACGTTGAGCGTACTTGTGTTAAACTACAACGAAAATATTAGGTTTCTGTTGTTTAGACTAGCCATGTTTTTTGAAGTGCGACGTTGATTGACCAGTTACTTGATGAAAGGACAAGGATTCAAGTCACATTTAATACTGAATCACAGAGTCCATGGATGTACTGACAGATTTGTCGGACGGGATATACTCCAATTTTCTTTATTCTCGTACCCATTAAACTCGTAAATATACATTCTATTATATTTGTGCAATAGTAGTTGTCATACCAAAACATAGGTTACGATTTTAGAAAATAAAGAAATCAACTTTTTTAAGTCATGAAATTTGTATATCGAAAGCAATAATATAATTATTCTGCATTAATAATTGTAACAATAAACGTCTAACTAAATTGTTGTTATACATGAAGGACACCAAAACAGTTTCAAAGTAAAATACATCATATGTGCTAACATGTACTGCGACTAATTACGGGGGTTGGGAGATATGTATACATCGTGAAGTGCGTTACTCATACCATCGATTTTTACTGCGTTTTCCCCAATTCTGTTCCTTAACACATTACGTCTGATCTCAATGACAAAAATTTGCAATCAATGTTTTGGCATGATACACGCGAATATTCCAATAAGAACCTCATCCAGTGTAATTTCATTATATTTTATTAATTAGCAAATGAATTCGGTAACTTAAACTAATTACATTTTTAAATTGAAAGATTACACTCTTATGGGTCGGTTAAATTTTATTAAACCCCCGAGCAATTCGGATACCACACACAATAAAAATCGCTTAATTTATATGTTACAAATAAGGTTAAGTAAGTCGATCAAATGAATTTAAATTAATTTTAAATAATGCAAAATATAATTATTCTTTAAGTTGTAAACAAGGATTATATATTGTGACTTAATTTCCTTATTATAATCAATGATACAAAGGAATGGATAAAGATACATGGCTAAAATACCGAGTTTGGTTAAAAGCAGAATTTTCTTCAATTTTATTAAATTTAGAAATATTGTGTGTACACTGAACTAACGATAGTAAAATCTCAAATTACCCGTCTCTTCTTTTTCTAGCAACAAACAAACTTAATTCGTCTCCACTAAGTGGAGGTTATTGAAATCAAAAATACATTAATGTTCTCAGAAAGTTTACTTTTCTGAAACGAAAGAAAATAGAATCCTCTTTAGCAAATCAGTATTGATAAGTTTCACCAAAGTAACTGATTATCTAATTTTGAATACATTTTCAAAGGTGAGCCTCAAAAAGTTTACATTATTAGAGATTTGAGTCCTAGTCATTAGATTTTGTTCTAAATACACTTTTCATTTCTTCAATACCGTCAATTTTCTGTTGAACTATTAATATTCTATTGAATGCGTCTTATTTACTACCGTGATAAATTGATTCATCATGAATATCTATCATCATAATTAATATGTGTTGTTTTAAATGGAGTTTGTGATACACTAGCTTTCATATGCTGTCCTATGTAACGTAGTTGTTAAAATATTTTTGGTAGTTGGTAGTCGACGAAGGTGAGCATCGATTCGACGCGATGTCAATCATATGACTCTAAGTCCCCATTTTATACATCGTCTCAATAGTTATTTCTTTGTATTCTCAACCCACTCTTTTTCTCTGTACCATAGTAGTATACAACAGTAGTAGTGGGTAACGATCTTCGAGTGACAGCCAAGTGTGCTCACTACTCGGCTTATCACCTTATGCTTCCCATTCAACATCACGTCCCATCCCAATTATTTTTCCCGAACCATATGTTTTGGTTCAAGACCAGATCACATGATCCAAATATCACCAAATTGTAAACAAGGTGGCTTCGCGGGTGAAAAAGGAGTTAAAAATGCCGATATGTAGTGGGTGATTGACATGGATGACGAGATGGACGGATGGTTAAAAGTGATTGTTGTGACGCAATTAATGACAGGAGAAATTGTAGTATATCGAGAGAACACGATACAGCACCTTTGGTCACCGAGAACATTCGGAGTTTGAAACAGTATCGCCTGGGATAGAATTGCTCTGACCACTTCTTCATGGGATGTCTCTCATAAGTCTCTCCGGATCTTCTAACAATAGTTAACAGACGTAAAATACTCACGAAATAATGATAGGATGACGTGAATCTGACATATATTGTTAAGTGGCAAGAATGAACTACGAATTCTCCATAATCCAATCTTTTGAGTGTCTTCATTCTCGTCAGTAAATTGATTAAATTCATCATTGGAGAGCCACACGAGAAAGAAAGAGTCTTTAGTCTTGTATCCTGTACCACTTAAATATTCATAATGTGTAATGAGTTTTAAAATATAGAACGTTGCTTACACGAGTAACCTATGTAATTTTACTATTTTTTTCTTTTATCCACATTTCTAGAGATATATTTATTTCACAATAGGATTCATTTGTAAATATATATCTTCAGCTGCAAGTATGCTTCATATTTCTATCCGTTATCAAAGACCTGTTCAGAAATATTTTGTAATTTGCCTTGCAGCGTACTACCACAATATGTCAATGAATGGGCGGAAGCTAGAGGAACGACAAGCTCCAGAAGCTTTAAAGCCCAGAGGGACAGCATTAGCCATGTTTGTTCTGACCCTGCCAGAAAGCGCTCAGAGCATAACTGACTACGCATACGAGTTGTGGTGCAAACAAGAACGGGTTTGAGTTCGAAATCGTTGTGAACTGTGGTGTACAGAATGTGATTACACAAATGGGGACAATGGTGCAGAACAGGAAATGCCGAATTAGTGCTGAATTTACTTTTGAAATTAAGAACTATTACCAACAATCACAACCAATGGAAGCATGTACAAGAGCGAACCCAACCTCTAGTGCGTACACTGTAGTTTGGACAAAGTGTGGCAGTTGTAATCAATTAAGTGTTAAAATAGTGGCGTTTCTAGAACCACTCTCCCCCAGTAAAGTCATTTTAGACATAAAAAATACTGGTTTTAGTTTACAACTGGTACTATATTGACATCATTCAAATTCCGATCAAATTTTCAAAGTTCATAAGATTCGGTAGTTTTTAAGAATAATATTCAAACACTTACGGATCAAGATTAGTACAGCCAAAGACAACAAATCCACGTACCTGAAAAAAAGGAGAAAAGTAAGATGAGATTTTTTCCTTAGCCTAAGCTAAATTACCACATTTTTTTCAAATTGTTCAGTGGAAAAATAATTTAAGTACGGTATTTTCATTAGTTCATTGATTGATAATGAAACGTATTTTATTTCCAACACTAATTTGCATTTATCAAAACATAATAAATATATTGAAAAATAAAATACACAATAGCATATTTTTCAATAAAAATAACACCGCATCACATTTGACATGCCTCATGTTCTGACAGGATATATTGATAATATACAAGCTTACCTATTGAAGAGTAGAGCTCAACGACGTTTAATAGTATCATAACTGCATGTGAAACGTCTCGTTACTTTTAATTGTTTCCGAGTGACATACTATGTATACAGGTGCATTTCTCCTGTAACGAGCAGAGAACCTGAGAATGAACCTTGTTGCATGCAGCCGCGAAGGACGTAACCGCAAGCAGCAGCAGCGTAAGTGACATGGGAGCGCATCGTTTCGTCCGCCTGTCACGGAACCGCAACAGCTGACGTCTTGGTGCGAACGAGGTCGAGAGAATCGTGGTGAGAGGGTGAGCATTAGAAAGCTGTTAGAGATGTTGAAAACTGGAAACACAAATAAGCAGTGCGACCACTCGATCTGCGAACGGATATCACTAGCATAACCACAAACATTTCCGCATTTTTCGCCTCTTATCGTCAACTCAAGATATAATAAGTTTAATTTCGTACATCTAGCTTTCATGTGGATCACCTTTTATACAAGTGAGTACTGGGATATTTATTGAGTTTATTCCGATAATGAGTCACTGTTTTTAGAAAAATATCGCCGCTACCCCTCTCGCGAAGGTTAGTGTTCTAGGCAGTGCGCGGAACCGAGCAGCCGCTGTGCACAGATGTCATGGAATAGAAGAAGGTGGATTGGGTAGTAGGATGGTGAATGTGTGCGAGAGAGGATCGTGGAAAGAGTAAGACCAGTGCGAGTAAATGCAGTAGGTTATCAGCAACACAACTCGTTTTTTGGTCAAAATGTTCCCTTCAATTTCAAAATATTATCGTTGTATTGGAAAATGATTGTTTTATGTATGGTGTTTTTTACAATTACAACACTTAATATTTCAATTATATAATTTATATCCTGTTCATTTTATGTGCAGATTGCATTTAGGTAATATGTGTTAGGAAAGAAAATTGCAAATCCTTCATAAGATAAGAATATTTTCGCAATTTTCACATTTATATATTTTTGATGATTGTGTGAAAAAATTTTGTCTTCCTCACTTCCCTGTATTTTCCGGCTGAAAGAGATTCCTCCTTGACTTGGGATTACTCATCCTTCCACCAAGGCTGATGACGACAACTGACTGTTGTAGGGGTGACGACACAGTCGACGCAGGTCGTGGAGCGAAAGTGACGGTGCGGCAAATCGGACGTGCGTAGTAGCTACCACCGCCTCACCACATTTTCCTCCCATGCAATCGCCTTTCCCCTGACATTGCAAATCAGCCGAATGCCTCGCACTGTCAATCACTATGTATTGCTTCTTCCGAACCAATGGTTCTTTCTTCAAGATATGAATTTTTGATGTGGTTCCCTCGGTTTTCATCTACTTTTATTTTCATAAAGTTGTTGCCCTTGACATCGCAAAGAACTATTATTCTACAACTTAAACGTTACTGACTGGCAATCCCAGGCCAGTTCATGTTTTCACTTTATAATTCACCTTCCCTCAATTTCTATGATATTCTGAACTATTGATTGTCCTTTCTTAAAAATTAAACTGCGTTTCTATTAATAATAGCTGTTACGTGTTTCTGAACTCCGTTTCCACACGATACCTCTTACCTGTACGACCTCACACATTTGCTTCGTTAACTCAGTCTTGTTCCCTTTTGACCTCTCTCCTTTTCGAAGCTTTGCACCACTTCTCTCTCGTCGTTGTCTCAAGTAAACTCACTGACTTCATCACCGTTACGTTTCCGGCTTGCTTTCGATGATTCGGCGTTTGTCCTCGCTTTTCTCACTCGCCCTTCTCTCTCTTGTTCCGTCTGTGTCTCCCAGAGGGCGCCGCGGTCGGAAGGGCGCGGCCGTTGCGACCAGGCCACACTTAAGTGGTTTTTAATGAGAGTGCCCCGCCCCGGCTCCGTCGTATTAATGAACTCGGCCGCGGTTGGTCATGAAGTACCAGCGCAGTGGGCAACATTCATCTTACAGTGGGAAAAGTTACTTTTCACTTCCTATGTTATATATTGAGAACTTTTACGACTAATATTATTGAAGATCAATCATTTAAAATACATTATATGACTTTTACATTATAAGTTTTTCCAAGATGTTGTTACAATTACGAACATATTTTATGTTTTATTAATATTGTTTTCATTGTTCATTGATGAATATCTAATATATGACGGAATAAGAACGTCAACATTTAATCATAATTAGTCACTTTCGACTTTTACTAATGTACACCACTACATAATTTACAACAAGCAAGAAAAGAGTCCTAAATCAGTCATTGTAACTTAGTTGAATAGAATCGAACAAAATAGTATACTTTCTCAACGCAATGTGAGATGTCAAATTTGACGCTATGTTTATCTTATCCCAGGAAAAAATACAAATATTTTTAAAAATCGTATGCACATCCGATTGTTTCAAAACAATTTTATGACATGGTATGCTTAGGTTGTTGAATTTTGCGTGTGTTATGGCCACTGGTATCATTTCTATTATTTGGAAAATTCAAGTTTTTAAGACTTTGCTTCATCCATCTTCGTTTTCACTCCACGTTGTGTTATCAAATAACTTTAATATTAACAAAGGTTCTACGATAATTTGCAGGGGAATTTCTTGCTCATTTACTAACTAGTTTCTAGATATGAAAAATGTTATTTTGAGAACGGATGCATATCATTCTTTTTGTTTGTAAGTATCGAAGCAGAATACAATTACTGATAAACAAGTAAAGGAGAACAGTCAAATATAAAATTAGTTTTTATAGTAGTTCTCCTTATAATAATGCCTTAAACTCTCTCTCTCTCTCTTACCCTTACTTTTCACATAACAATTCGTCATGTTCATATCACATACGCAGATGGAAATTACATCGTGTTTTTAATCTATTCCTCCTTCGCCTATGCTCCCCTCTCCCAAAATTTTACAATAAAGTCATGATGCTTGCTTCAAAGTTAAGATTTTCCAAACTGTTCCTAAGCATTGGCATTCATAGAAGTAAATGCAAGAGAATTATGTGTTATGTAATCCCTAAAAGACTCTCCAAATTCTAGGATAAAGAGACAACAAAAAAGTTCAAACTGAAATTACTTTTTTATCTTGTGGACTGTTGAAGATCTTTTTATTTTCAATCTTCCGCTACATGTACCACTCCACAGACAATCTTATCTATTTATTCTGAGGAAGTAACTCGTCTTCTTGTACACGTACGTAAAAAGCATCACAATTGCTTGGACCCTTATCTCAGCGAATTCTCTCAACCTTGGTGATTGCGCCTTCGGTGAACGCCGTTTCCATCACTATAAGCGGAGCAGTGGTGGTGACGGTGGTGACGGTGGTGACGGTGGTGACGGTGATGACATCTGCGCTCCGCATCGTTTCGTCCGAGGTGGTACGTGACGAGAGTCGTGCAGTCAACGCGGGGACGTGGTGCCGTCTCTCACCCTCTGCGTGGGTGGCGCGGTCATCAAAGCAGACGGCGTTTCAAAGTCGTGGTTGCGTTTCCACTGCACCGAGCAAGAGAGAACGTGTGATTGAAGGATGAATAATACAGAGGTGTTATTTTTACTGCATCTATTGAAATAATTGAAATCTATCGAATTATTAAATATATTGCGGCATCTATTGAAATAATAAATCTCGAATTAAGTGTTATTCAATAGTTACGATTTATCATCAATACTTTGCGGATAATATATAGTTTCATAATAATACGTACTTGTGATATTTGAGTTTTATTAAAAACAAATTTGTTGGTATTATAATAATATTTTAACACATACCGAACTAATTTTAGGAGTGTGTTGAAATGTTAAATCCGTCTCTGCCTTAGGATCGGAAGTGATGGAATGGTTCCTTGCTTGCTTTCGGAGAGTAAAATAGTTTATTGTCTCCCACGTGGTCATACGCAGTTTATATCTACTTTCTTGATAATAATATTTATTTACTTACTGTCTCTTCATATAATAACTGTTTGAATAAAATTACTACAGTTAACGTTCATTTTATAATCAAATGAAATATATAATTCGAGACTTACGACCTTACGCATATTTTGTGATTTAGAAGCTCACTAAGTTTCGACTTTATATCAAAGTAATTGTCAGGAGGTACAAACGATAACAAGAAACATAATAACATAACAATTGAATATGATATTAAGCAAAATCACGTTCAACATAAAATCGAAACGTAATAAGCTTTTAAATCATGAAATATATACTTTTCGTCCTTTAAAGGTCTTAGGCCTAAGTTTTGAATATTATATTTAACTTAAATAATTTTGTTCTGATAAAATTAACATGTTCTGATAATATTACAGATGTTTTATTTAGGCGTTGTATTATACGGTATGCGACCAAATGTACAAAATTTCGTGGGACATTATTTTAAAAAAATGAAGCACGCAACAGAATGAGCGAACAAGACATATGCCGTAAAGAGAAGCTCTTAGAGTATAGAGCATAAAGACAAGGTTAATATTGTATTGGTTACGTTTCGGAGGTGTTGAGAAAAAGAAAATTAGCCTTTTCAATAAGTACAATGAGATGGCGCTGAAATATTTTCTCGTAACATTCAATTAGTAGTTAGAATTTATTTTTAGTATTCAACTCAATCGTGAGAGCGTGTTTTTGTAAGCACTAATGTTTTTGTTTAGCAGTGAAAGTTAGTGATATTTGTGATAAGAGAAGTTAAATTTCTGGTTCTTATGATTTTGTCTGGTTCCATAAGTGAACAGCTAACAGAATTTATCATAATTTATCATACTATTTACGAGTTTNATATATATATATATATATATATATATATATATATATATATATATATATATATATATATATATATATATATATATATATATATATATTTCAAGTTCAATATCATTGAAAGAAAGAATAGAAAATTTAATTTTTCCATGCTATTGTGCAGAGATTTTTCTCCGTGAAAGTCAAATGACTTTAAGAGACTTTAGTGTACGGCTGTTGATAAATTAACAAATACCTTCAAAGTCAAAAGGGAATAATATGATTTCATTTTTCATTTACGAATACAATCAAAAATTGCAACGGACATGATCTTGCATGTCCATCGATAGGCAAATCGAGTTCTGATGACCTCTACATTTGGAACAATTTTGCAACTCATGTTAAATCGTCCTCTCACGAGCGATACAAGGGATTGCAGAGAGCCTAAGGGGAAGCTGTGATTGCTCTATTGGTTTGTCCTGTGGTTTCGAGAACATGCCGACGACGAACCATGTGGTAATGGGTAATTATATCATCATTGTGTCTGCATGGTAATAAAATTTCTGATTAAAATTAAGAATATTATATGATACTTTACCTCGATAAGAAAATGTCAATGCACTTTATTTAATGACTGCATACATCAAAAAAATGTCTTAAATTAAAACGAACAATTCATAAAATAAATCCATCTTCTTTCATAATAACGTTTTATTTTGTATTATGCATGTATTTTATGTCTTCTATTTAAAAAATACATTAACTATCTTTGTTATACTTTCGAAAACATTTCCATGTCTTCAGTATATCAAAGAAGAGTTAGGGAACTGAAAATGAAAATGTGTGCATTATTTGGTGCTACTCTACTGTGTAAATAAGTATAACTTTCTATCTACCCACATAGGACTCGAATATTAAAAGTCCCATCATTTTAATATTGAAGTATTGAAGAAAACATCTTTTAATGCCTGTAGCAGTGGGACATTTTTGCAACCTAAGTATCCAACACCTATCACATTTCCTTAACCTTCCGGCTCCCGCAAATTTTTTATAGCACTGTGGGGTCCATGTGGACTCCAAGGCTCCTAAACCTTTGTTAGTATATTTTTCGGAAGAAAATAGCTTACTTTTGCAAGTAACTTAATCGATTAAAAAAGTAATTTTTAATACATATTTTGCATTTCCAAATTATTAAATGTTTTTGTACGTTTTTTCATGAAAAAATACTTCTCATCTCTCACGTATGTCTACTTGTTAAATTCCTGTCTTTTTTTGTTGAATGTATCTTACATCTTCTTCTCCTCGGTTATCATAGATTCTTCTCTCTTCTGTTTTATTGTAATTTGAATATTTACTAAACTTGGTGAAATTGTGTTAAGAGGTCTCGACGTTATTATAGGATTTTACCATCACTCACGCGAATGTAAATTCATGAAATATACGAAAAGGTCTGTGCGGGTAATAGCTTCGTTGAATAAGAACATTGTGAATAGAAGTGGGATAGCGGAGGGATGTGTTTGCAGAGATGAAAAATATTCATTTTGTTGCTGGAAATGATTTTAAAAAGAACTCGGAAAAATTTCATTATTATTTGTAATTTCCTTGCAAATACATGTGTTGATCTTTTATTATGTATGATTTATTTAAAAATCATAATGGTTTATTTATTTATAAATAAAACTTCATGAACAAGGGTAAAACTTCATGAATCCTGAGAACCAATTCCAATTTCCGGGTGTCCTTGAATGAGTTTAGATACTAGAAAATTACTAATGGTCATCATCTGCTTACTCAATGGGCACATCGAATTGTCTGATCGTCGGTATCTACTCCACATTCATTATAGCTGTAAATCTAACATCGTGAGCTTTTTTGCGTACTGATATTGACAATTTTAGGATGGGTATCACTGGATCTCGTACGTAGAATTACCACTTTTATTTTCTTAGTAAAGGATAATATGTTCAACTGCTGTATATGTCGATTTTTTCGATGTCCATATTTTTCCATGATTCACTCTCGATTATTCTTACTATATCATTCCAGTTTTCAGTTGTATTTTACACATTTCTCTGCATCAAAGACATTTACGATGAAACAATCGAATTGATATTACGATCTGCGAAGGCCTGAGCTCCTAGGAGATAGACCAGACAGCTTCCGCAAAACTGCTAGTTAGTTTATTGTCCTCCACGTGGTCATACGCAGTTTGTAACTGTTTTGTTGACAATAAAGTTTATTTATTTATTTATATTTATTACTCGTTGTCCAGGTGACTGATCCATTAGCTCGAACTGCCATATCATTTCATTTTCGAAAGTCCTCTTTTCAGTGGTTTCAGTGTTATCCCACTCATTGTTTGATTCATGAGAATTTCAACTCACTCATGATAAATCAATTGGCATTCGTTCAAGTTGTGAAGGTAGTATGAAGCAAAACTTGAACATTTCACCAGATACGTCACTTTCATATTCATAATAAAACGGAAAAATAATAGAAGTCAAACTATCACCCTATAATAAAGCGTAATATTCCTAATTGAAGATATAGGTGATAAAAGTATGTTGGTGTGCACATACATTCCGTTGTCATAAACTCGCACTTGAAAAGTAATTCTGAGAAGACAGAAATATTTCACTGGTGGACACAAACTGGTGGGTTCTCAGTAAACCAGGAAGAATGTATTATTGTCCCACAAGCTGGAGATTGTAGTTTTGAAAAACTGCAGTTCTAAAACATATCACGCTGAGTCAAAGGTTTTCTTACGTTACTTTACACAATATGAAAGTGTAGAAGAAGAATCTCTAATAAGCTAATATCAGAGAAAATAAGTAACAGCAAAACAGTTCAAAACCATATGTTATTCATAAATAGAAAAATATTTAATTCATTTTATTCCCGGGGTCCATACGGATCCCATTGGTAGTCGGTGCTATATTTTTGAAAAATAATGCAACATATCAAAATAAATTTAAAAAAGGGTACTTACGTTACAAGAGGAATAAAGGAATAAAGTCATAGCATATCAATCATTTTCCTTGATAACGGTGCCTCATGCATGTCGCGAAAGAGGGTTAAAACTCAATACAATTGTAAACTCTTTGTTCTTTTACACTTCGCCGTAAAATTTATTCATAATTGTTTTGTTTTTTGTTGTAATATGGAATATATGGTTATGTTGTACTCGAAAATTAATTTGTACTCGTCTCACTCATTACAAGTGGTCTGTCACACCCGTTACACTAGATTATTAGTAAACAAAAGTAAATTTTACTTTTATGGCCTGCAAAAGTACTATAACAAAACAAGAAAACAAAAAATAACTTAATATCATCTTTTTTTTCTATTAATGACATACAATTAATTTCAAACTTATGTTACAATACCTGAGGTAAATAAATGTTTGAAAATAAGAATATTTCCCAGGTTTAGACTCATTATTATTGTATAAGCTAAGTAATGAAATTCTAAAATTTAAATGAAAAATTATATTTCGGTATTATTCTCTAAAATATACAAAATAGTTAACGAAACACGAGAAATCATGTTCAAATTTTGAAATTATATTATTTCAGTTTTTTCGCAGGTTGACATTATGTTGGAGTAGCTCTATTCATACGCGACTTTGAAGTAAGATGAGTCGTTGCTTGGCTTTCTGGAGAACTTTTAAAGAGACGCACTGGCGAGTAGGGGTCTAGACAGCGACAGTCTAGACAGGGAAGAATGCAGAGAAAAAACGTTTCTGGAGTATGTGAATCTAACGCAAATCACTAGAGATATACAGTAAAAACAATTTTATCGGCTTACGAGCGTTATGTCAGTCGATAAAATATTATTTCAAAAATTATTATGAGTCAATTTTATGGTGATATGGTGCAAATTAGAATCAAAAAAGATGATTCGAGGGACATGGTCTTTGATTGTAACTTGTTTCTTTGATTATGATTTTAAATTTTTGCAAACCTAATTTGTTACTTCGATGAAAAATGTTTTTGATACGGATTTGTTGTGAACCTGTTATAGTTTTTCTGAATCTATATCCTCAATCTACTCCACCATTCGAATTAAAGTATTATGTGAATAACAAATAAATGAGTAAATATAGCATAAAAATACAATATTTTTTTCTATAATTAATACAATTTTATCGGAAGATTTAGAAAATTCTCAATAGGGAAATTTAAGAAAGACTGAATAATTTTTTGATAGTTTATAATCAGTGTCATAACAACGTCCAGCCAGCCTTTCAAAGCTTAAAATTGTAAGTTATTGTAAGTTTTGGTATTTTATGTACGTAATTAACAAGTGTTGATATTATTACTTTGATGCATATTTTTATGTATACATATTTGAGGCATACATGTTACCATTAAAAGAACTTTTTCTAAAATGTCGTGAACATCGCATGATTTATTAAATAGTTCCTGTAACATGACGCTCCTCCTATTTAAATTTCCACGATTTTTTCCATTTGTTCGAGAGAGAATGTGACATGATACGGAATGAAAGTGAAAACCCATGAGTCAGTAAGCGAAGGAAGAAATAATAAAATCGAAAATTTAATAAAAATAATAATTTTAATGTAAATGAAGTAACTTAATGGAAGAAATCATTAATGAATCAAATCTCCAAAATTTACGAATTCAATCTTTGCTCCTAATGAATTTCATTTTAGAGGTTTAGTGAGGCATGTAAAGAACGAAGAGAGATCGAGAGCAGCACATTTTAGGGGAGAATTAAGTAAAATGAATGTGATAGCAATGTATCAGAATGAGTGCAGACGCGGAATGAAGTACAAAGAACAAGCACAAGCAACGAAATACTGCAAAGTTTGGCGCTTGGAGTGTAAGAGGGGAACAGAAACAGGACGGAAGGAAGGAAGTGGGGGTGAACTCCGGACGCAGATAATTAGAAGGCTCTGGCAAGCGCATGGCACGCGCTAGGCACCGTGCGCGCGCGCCCTATTATGCTCTTAATTAATTTGTAATTATTTTTCGTCTACACTCACGCCGCTGCCTCCTCCGAGCTGCGTTGTGAGGGTGACTGCATCGGAGAGACAGGGAGGAGCGAATATAGTGTAATGGGGAATAGAGAGAGGAAGGGGAAACGAAGGAGTCTGAAGTAGACACAGAGCGCGCGAGTAATTATGGAGCGGGCCACTTTACGGTCAAAAGAACTACGTATTAATTAACCTGAAATCGGGGATCTGCACTGCCACCAGTGTAGCAAAGCCCGTCGCATCGCCACCGTGCTGCGCCGATTCTACTGTAGCGTTGCCACCATCGGTTCCACACTTTCCACCTACAGCTATTGTCACTCAAAATTGAATTCGGTTTCCCGCTCTCTCTCCACTTTACTGGCACCCTCCCTCTTACTCCTTGTTCGCGCTCTGTGCAGCCGATGGGGTTGCGTAGCAGGGGCGTTCACCCCCACCTTCCTCCAGCGGCGTTCGATTGTCGCCGGCGCTCCTTTGGCATTCGCTTTGGAATTCAGGACACTTTTTACATGATTCTGATCGCAAGGCAGAGAGAAAGTAGCGACGGAATGGTTGAAAGCGAAGATTGGATTACGACGTGTTATATGGTGAAATTCGTTAGTGAAATGAGTGAAGCTTAAGTGATTGAAGCTGTTACGATAAGTGTTAAAGGGATCAAGAAGATCAAAGAAGAAAGGTGGTATACAGGAAGAACAAGAATATCATGAGAAAATTACCACTCCCGTTATACTTTCTCTCGCGTTTCGTAGCTGCTTGTTCTAAACTTTTATCTTTGAAACAAATTCAGATTCACTTTAATAAGTTATTTAACAAATTCTAATGGTTTTTCTCCTTTAAGATTTGTTTTAGTTCATAATATTTAGTTCCATTGATTTACACAATATTTGTAAAAAATGATCCAAAACCTATTAAAATTTGAGTTTACCAGTGAGAGGCTAGACTTTCGTGAGAGATTGAAAAAGCGCGAGCGCATAATCGATGAAGCTTGTAGGTCATGCATGGCCACGCTAGTGGGGTGTTCTGAGTATTTTTGCAGCGACAGTGAAGGATATGGAGGTGTGATGGAGGCATGAATGACGTCAACATGAGAGAGAGAGAGCACTTGCGATGAAGCTTAATTGTGGTGAGGATGTTAATGATGAGTACATTCGAGGTGAAGGAATGGCGTTCTAAGTGTTGAAGAGATTTTCGTTGTGGCTATGGCGAAGTGTTGAAGAGACAATGCTCACCCTGGCTGCAGGCAATTTTCCGCGACCATCATTGCGGGTGGCATCGACAGTGTCGCCGCGTGTCATCGCACTCATGCAGATCGATGTGCAGCGTTTGAGGGGAGAGAGAGAGGGTGGCTACGCAATTTACGAGGCCTTTGCATGCCCGAACGCGCGCTCAGTTTCGAACCGTTTGTGTCGCGGAGAATTCTCAGTGCCTGGGGCACGAAACACGCGTGGTATTCTCTGGTGACAAGGTTAAGGGTAACGGTACATGTCGTAGGTTAGATATGCTGATGAATCTTCACAAATCCATAAAAAAATTGAAACAATGTCTTCACAAATTACCTTCTTATATAGTGACTCCACTGTTTATAACAAGAAATTGAAATGACAAATGTCATGTTGGTTATTTACGAATAATATTTTGTAATCGTTATTACTGGGCTATAAATTTTAACTTTTGGACAATGCGATATGTAATATTTCTACCTTAAAAGCTATTCTCACTAAAATATTAAATGATATAAATAAATCTTATTCTGGTAATTATACTAAGAAATATGTATTTAATGAAAAATAATGAAAAAATTACATGTATAAAATTTATAAGAATTTCCAAAAGGAGGGAGTAGTATCACCGGTTTTAACAGCACGCAAATAGGACACATGCCCCTAGGCACACTAATCAGCTATCTTCTGCTTCATTACTTTGTCGTGGTAGGCTCTCTACGCTGACAGCCACTTGTATTTCGTGTCGTTGTGAAGGTTTAATCCTTTGTGCACAATCTGACGAAGCAATCATCTCACTAACATACAACTTCACTAATGCATATAATCGATGAGAAGTGATAGATGAGTGCTCCTGGGTGTAGATCAGAAAATGACCTGAATACTGACAGTCTTCTCAATGTACCCCCATAGTTAATTTCCTTTGACATATTAGTCGTAGAAATAGAATTGGTTCAAGGAATGTGCTGATGAATATATGTAATAATTAATAAAATACAGTGTGTAGTTCCTAAAGTGACACAACAATGATCCGAAATCAAATCAATCAATAAATGAATATACACGTGTTTTCAGTTGGTAATACATGAAAATGACTCTTAATCCACACACTTTACACAAATAAGAAAAAAATCCTCATGTCAAAATTTCTTCTGACCTCTTTATGAAATGACTTTCCTCCTCTATAGTATTTTTGATAACATGAAGTGTTTATTTGTGTCAACATTTACGTAAATACAAATTTTGTATCTACTTCTGAGAATTTTTTCGTTGTACGTCTTGTGGTAGGTTAGAATGTGTACTCTTATTTCATTTTTATAAATCAGGGCATATTATGATAGCTTGGGTTAAAGTGAAACGTATAGACCCTAAAATATTTAAAATAGGATTAAATAAAGACTAAGGCAAATTCAGCCATAAAAATGAGCATCCTGAAGAAAAATGTATGAAGCATTTATACCCCTGTCTTCTATCATAACTTCTATCCTTTGCAAAAGCAACCCTTCAGATATGCAGTACATTTAATGTTATCAGGTAGATCGGCGGCAACGGAGGAGGCATCCAACAACCCGTTGTGCCGGCAAATTACCATTAATGAGTCGGATTCCCCTCTGTCTGTGTCCTCTTCATTACCACTTCTTTCTTCCACAATAACACTGTCGATCGCTCGATAATGTTCCCCTTTCCTCATCGTTGACCTTCATTCATTTCATTGGATAGCCTACTCATTTTTCTTTTCCCTTTTGTTAGACCCTTCGAAATTACGTTTCCATTCCACTCATTACCTCCTCAACTTACATTAATTCCTTACATTAATTTCAGATATTCAGTTATTCATATTTTTTTTTTTATAATTTTCCATTACTGTTTTGTTGTTTCCACTTTATTTTGAATACTTAAAATCTTCTTCTCAATGTATAGTGTTTTTGTTCTAAATTTTGTGTTATTTTCAAACTCCACTTTCGGAATATTGATATTAACGCTATGATCGATTATGACAATAACGAGTTGAAAGGAAGTAGCAGATTTGTGATGGACTGACCAAAATTGGATGACCAATAAAATATCTTAAAATAAATTAAATTATAAACTCAGTGTAATCTAATACTCTTAAACGA